>MNCI01007548.1:84930-96113 GCA_015680685.1 Gnetum montanum
GGGAGGAGAGAGAGAGGAGAAATCAAGAAAAAACCCACACCAAATTAAACCTTTGTTTGTGTTTAAAGTTATTAAGAAAGAGTGTTGATGCTTTGTGTTAGTCAACAACTGATATAGTGTTTAGGTTGGGAAGTTGTTGCATTATGGAATAGCAAAGCAGGGTCACAAATTAGGTGATGTCTACTTTGTAATCTTCCATATTTTTAATGAATTTATTTAATTTCAATTTGGTTTAATTGGTAATGTTCATCTTTAAACTAATATAAGAAGTTAAGGTGGAGCATAGTTGATTTTACTTATGAGTGATAGTCATAAGTGTAGTGTCTTCAATTAAATTAAATTCTAATTTTTGTTTGTCTTGATGATATTTTTAAATTTTGAGTCATTCATTCATGGATACGACTCATGGATCAGTCACAGACAAGGTGAATTCTCTACAACGAAAGATAATCTCTAAGGTAATCTAACACCAAATTTTGCTTGGCTCATCAAGTCCTCAAGAGTTGATTCACAAATCAATAATTAATTGCCAAGGGTTTGGCCAAAAGAATGAAGAACTAACACAAGCTGTAGAACCTTGTCAAGACATTCACCATCAAACAGAAATAATTTGCAGCATGATTTGTGAATGTCAAGAAGTTGTTCCTAACAATGCCTTACCTATGGGACATCCCATTACTAGCCCACATCAATGAAGTTGCATGGATTGCGTATGAACCATGAGGCAAAGAAGAAAAAATGAAAGCATTTTTGGATGCCTTTTACCTTTCACTAGATACAAAAGCTATAGTACAACCTCAACTACTATTGCTGCCACGAGTGCCAGAGCATGACAAAGGTCCTTCAACACCCCAAGAGTCTCCACCTCCTAGTACTATCTGATCTTCACCTCATGTTTAGTAATTAGAGGGTTCCTACTACCAATTTTCTAAAGGTGTTCAATTTTGTTATCAAGGACATCAATTTTTATAATCTCTGTAATTCCTTACAAATCAAAAACTTAGAGTTAGTTAGTTAGTTAGAGTTGGTCAGTAAATAATCCCATACCTTTCCAATTTTGTAAGAAGCTTGATCCTACTTTTGTTCACTTGAGGACAAATTTTTCCTTAGTCATGGAGGTATGATGAGTCATTGACTAGTTGCATTGACATAACCTCATTGACGTAGCCTCATTTATGCAGCCCCATCAATGCATGAAAAGATGCGTTGACGCAGTGTCATGTTACACCTATATAAATGTGCATACCCACTACATTTATGAGACATTATGTCATTAGTGTAACTACGTTCTTGTAGTTTTCTTTCACCAAATTTAGAATATTTTCTGAGTGCCTGTAGTTGGACTTCAAGTAATTATATGGATTTTTATTTGAGCATCTTGTACCTGAATACATTGATATTATTGGAAATAAAGATGAGATTCTTGATACTCATTTTAGCACTTAGAATAGATTAATATTTCTTTAATGCACTTTATTATTAATGCAATTTACATTCCTATCCTTAGTTATTTAATGCTGCTAATAATGAACACATACATATGACCACTTTGAGCATACCATTTAATGCTTGGTAATCCCAGCAATGGCTATTTGGTATGCTGAGCAATAGATACTTGGTAATCCAATAGCATTGATATGAGTTTAGGATTTTTATGGAAAGTGGACTCGAATGCTTATTTTAGGCTAGTTAGCTTAAGAACCATTAGATAGTTAAAATAGTTAATTTACTAGCCAATTATCTTTACTTTAATGCTTAGGATTAAATAAATAAAAATATAAAATATAAATAAATATCATATGCCTTGGCTCACAGTTAACCATAAAAATGAGCATATACAAGTGAGAGCTAAGAAGAAAATGATCATATTTCCCCAAACCACCATCTTTATCTATAGGCACACCTCGACGCTAAGTCCACAGAATTTAATTGAATCGCTAGTGCATGCTTGTGAGTCATATGGTTAAGTAGAGGGACTACTTGCTACTCATCACATTCCTATAAATATTGGTCTTTTGCTACATCTTTATATTATACCTCAAATTCTTTTTCCCCTTTAAGTTAAAGAATAAATGTTGAATTACAAAGTTCTAATTAGACCATATACCTTAGGATGTACCACAAATTATTTTAGTGTTCCAAAATGCCCTCCTACAATTATTTTTGGGTTCCAACATCATCCCTTTCTTTCACTCATTCCCTTCAGCCATTCCATCCATCTCCCTCCCCCTCCTTGGGGCCTAAGCACAAGGCAACCCAACCAAATAATATAAAGTTATTAGAATTTAGACCATCCTCCTTATTAATAATAAATTTTCTTCTTAATTTCTAAAAATATCAATGATAAGATTATACACCTAAGTAGACATCCATAGAAATAGAAACCTTTTCTTTTTCATGTTATCTTTGATGTTTTCTACCTAATGTTAAGCATGTGATTTACTCTAAATGTTTTGGTTATTATTTATATTATTTTTAGGATTTTCCCTATGAAACGTTGAGTCCTTATATATTTGCAATTCTGTTCAATGTCTTATTTTTTGTCTTCATTTCAATTGCTTTTATAGAATTTTGATGTGATAACCTTTTTTAATCAGCTTTAATCTTCTTTGAATACCATCAAATCATTAAGAAATCATTTCTATTTAAGATTGAAGCAACTCCAAGCTTTCCTCCCTCAATGCCTAAATATAATCTATCTAATATTGGTGTCATTCATTAAAGTATGTAAAAGATTTGATTTACTATAGCCATTAAGAGTCCCTAAATATATAAATTTTATCTAATAAGATAATAAGGATTATAGGATCCCCAAAATAATTGTAATATAGATACACCCTAAGATATATAGTCTAATTAGAATTTTATAACTCAATATTGTCCACTAGAATTAAATCCATGACTTGGAGCTTTCAAACCAAGAGTCTTATCACTAGGCTAACACCTCATTATTATCACTAGCATATAATTTTTATTGTATTCCTAATTAACATGTGTATTAACATACTTCTTAAAATTAAACCTTTGGATGGGGTGTTGGAAACCAAAAATAATTTTTAACAATATTAATCCTCAAGACATAAGATCAAATTAAAACTTTATAATCAATATTTCCACTAAAATTAGAACTAGATCACTAGATCACTATATGTATTCTCTAGACATACAGCCAACATGAAATCTTTGTAAAGATTAAGTAAAATAAAATAGTATGTGATGGGTAGCCTACCTCAATAGGTCCTAAAACGACCCATTCAACAAGCTTTGCAAGAAATTTAAGCTTAGAACAACATAAGAAAATGGAGAAAAGTTTCCTTTTTATTTAGATAACTCATAGCATTCAAAATACAAATTTGATGTTCTTTATATTAGCAAAGAAAGCATCTTTGGCTTGAGAAAGATGTCTCTCCAACTAGCATGTGAAGTCCAAAATGCCTAGCATGAAGCATAAACTCACCAAATAAGCTCTGATTAGTCTTGAAACATCCCAAATACATTGCAAACTCAAGATACAAAGAAAACACACATAAGAAGACACATAGATAATAATGCATTGAGGATTACATGAGGCTTGGGTGATGTCTTCATCAATGTGTAAAATCAACATATGCTTTGCAACTGAATGTGTGAATTGCAAACCTTGAACTATCAGGAAAAGAAAATTTAATTTTTAGTATGATAGATGATTAACATCTTGAAAACCTATACATCAATTTTAACCTTCATCCTTGAACTTAAAATACTAAAAGAATATCAAATATAAAAAAAGCATTGCGATGAAGTAGCAACCTTCTTATAAAAAGTATATTCACTTGATGCTCTACTTTCACCATTGCTTTATCATTTGAGAAAAACATTATGTTGAAAAATATTTCAATGAGCTATAGGTTGGTTATCAACATTATTAAAACTAAAATTGAATTTTATCACTTATATCTTCTGAGATCTTGTTAGATTTTTTTAGTGAGAAAAGTATCAAACTTTCTTTTAAAAATTTATTTTTGTTCATACCTTGGTGTTGACTATTGAAATCAAACATTGACCTAAGTTTTTCATGCCAAGATACTTATAACTAAGCTAATATGACATTGTCTATGATCTTTAAGTTAAAAAAATTATTGTTGGAACATGATCATTATGAGCATCATCATCCTAGCCTTGTCCAAATAAAATGAGATTGTAGTGTAGGAACATATCTATAGATCCCCTTGTTCTTTCCTATGTGTATGTTTTGCATATTTTCTAGACACTAAAGATAGCTTACTATTTAGACTAACATCTTGGGTGAGACATCTTGTCTATGAAAATGATGTCTCAAGTGAGATATCCCACCAAAACCTTAGGTTGAGTTAAGGAAATGTTTCTTATCTTCTAGTTTGGCATAAATATTGATGTATTCATCATTATTAATATGACCAAGAGAGAGAATAAGTTATTGAGAATGGAGAGTTGAGCACATTAGGGAAACACAATTAGTGATTGTAGCTCCAAGATTAGCTTGTGGTGTATTGATCTATGTGTTCTATTCTCTTGTATCTCATTTGTAAGTAGAAGATCACAATCCCAAGTTGTGGAAGAAACTTCTAATTGGTTGTGTCTTGCATTGAGACTAACCATTATATGGTTGCAGAGCCTCATGATTTGTAACATCATTTGAGTGTGATAGGTTTTGAATGTTTGTCAGTTGTGGGAACAAATTGAAATATTCTAATTGCATTAATTGAAGATAGCTAGTTTTCTTATTTTCTATCAAATAGTTTTATCTTTGCATAATATCTGGATTTAGTATTTAAAGGTGACTATTTGTGGAGTGAACCTCCTCTAGTATTATTAGTATCAAAGCTTAGTTTTATTGTTGCTTGGATTTTTAGTTCAAGATTTGGTCACTTTCAAATGACACCTAGGAAGAACCAAGGGCAAGCTTTGAATCAGGATATGAAGAGCATGAACTATGCCTTCCAGATGATGGTTGTTCAATTGGATGAAATTAGCATGAAGGTAGATAGAAATGTTAGTCCTAGCAATATGCAGACCCATGAAGGTGAAGAGCATGTACATTTAGATGAAGAAGTTTCATAGCCAGGTGGAGATGGAGCAAATGAAGAGGAAAGAAAATCTAGCTATGGGAGTGTAGAAAATCATTAGCTAATGATTTCAATGGGAGGGAATCCTATTCCTTATATGAAAACTCTAGGGTCTCTAGAAGTGTTCAATGCTACTTCTTCAAGTAATCTTAACAAGAAAGATTAGGTAACACTTGCTAAAGCATCCAAAAATGCTACAAGACTTTTGTACATGGAGTTGAAGATTTTTAATGGTGTAGATTGTACCAATGCTTTTGCAAGTTAGCTAAAGGAACTTGAGATGTATTTTTAGTTGGAAGAAGTATTGAATAACTTGAGGGGTACCTATTGTTGAATCTAGATTAGAAGGTATGACTTCTACTTGATGGAAAAAGGAGTCTTCAGGTTATGAAAGATGAAATGATCAACTTATCAGAGATTGGGATTTGATGAAATACAGGTTGAAAAGAAAATTTAAGCAGTCTCATTAGAGATAAGAAACCATTATGAAGTTGAAATTCCTATTGTAAGATGATAAGGATGTCAAATAATTCTACATCAAATTTTGTGATCTATTCCATCAAGCTAAGAAAAACTAGGAGGAGTATGAACAAGCTTCAATCTTTTTAGGAGGTTTCAAAATGACATACCTGTAGGAGTTATCTTTTTATAAGCCACAAACTCTTAATGAGTCTTATGATTTGGTACTAAGGGTTGAGAAGAAATTAGATGGATTCTAAAATAGAAGAAAACAAACTTTCAAGGGAAAGGAGAAGGGATCTAGATCTAATAAGGAGTCCAAATCCAAATTTAGAGACAAGGATCGTAGCCAAGATAAGAATACTGAAAGAGATGATGAAAAGGGCAAAGCCAAGAAGGATCAAGGCAAGGGAGAAAAAGGTCAAGGTAGTAGCTCATAAAAAATTTAGTGCTTCAAATGTGGAGAATGGAAACATAAGTAATGGGAATGTTCACTTTACAAGGTAGCCAAGGGAAAAGATGTGCAAATCATGGAGGTGGAGGAGACATCAAGCCAAGCTCTTCAAAGAGGTAATCCTAATCCTCCAAAACTTGAGGATGTTTCTAAATTAAATTCTTATGCATTCATGGGGAATGTCAATAGAGGAGATCATCTTGATAGGAAATTGTTGTTTTAGATTGAAGCTAGTTGTTTGCTTACTAGGGAATGGATTCATGTTTTGATTGATGAAAAAGCCCAAGAAAATGTTATTTCTTCTAGGGTAGTTGCTAAATTAGGTTTGGTAACTAATCCTCATCCAAGACCTTATAAGGTGCATTGGTTATCTACTAGATTTTTCCCAAGGGGTGAGGGAACAATGTACTTTGAAATTTTAAATTAGAAGTTTTCATGATATTATGAAGTGTGATGTGCTTCGAATAGATTATGCTGATGTAATTCTTGGTAGACCTTGGAATTTTGATAATGGTGCTCAGTTTGATCAAGCAAGAAATGTGTGGAGTGTTGCTAGACCTAATGGAACCCATGATTTAATTCCTATGATAGCTAAATAAGCAAGGTAGCAAAGCTTACTTAATGCTTCATTAATCCTTCTAGGATAGAGGGAATATATTAAGGAACATGATGAAACTAGTTTTGGTTTTTTTCATTATGAAAACAATTGCTACTAACCATGATGATGTGCAGGTTGAAATTTCTACAAGTGTGCTAGGCTTGAAGGCAAAAATTTCCGAGGTATTTAAGGGAGAATTGGATGGACTGGACTACCACTAATGAGGAATGTACAACATTAGATTAGCTTCATCCCTAGTGATACCTCTCCAAATGAGAGAGCTTAGTGGGTGACACACAATTAGAGGGCTGAATTACAAAGGCAAGTAGAGGGGTTACTTACAAATGGCTTCTTGAGGGAATCTATTTCACCTTGTGTAGTTCTAGCAGTGCTAGTGCCAAAGAAGAACAACGATGAATGGAAGTTGTGCATTGATTCTAGTGTAGTGAACAAGATAATAGTGAGATATAGGTTTTCTATTCCAAGGATGGATGATATCCTTGACGTCCTTATGAATGCAGAGATTTTTAGCAAAATTGATTTAAAGAGTTGGTATCATCAAATTAGAATTAGGCCTAGTAATGAGTGAAAGATAACTTTCAAAACATCAGATGGATTGTTTGAGTGATTGATGATGTCATTTGGGCTCTAGGATGCACCTACTACATTCATGAGGTTAATGCATGATGTATTGAAGAACTTGATTGGTAAGTGTTTTATTGTCTTTTTTAATGACATTTTACTGTATAGCTCTAATGAGGAAGAGCACTTGGATTACTTGAGGATGACGTGTCTTTAGTTAGAGGAGGCATAGCTAGTGATCAATGTGAAGAAATGTTATTTCTCCAAGAGGAAAATCACATATTTGAGGCATGTGGTTTCTAAAGATTAGATTTGGATGGAAGATACCAAGGTAAAGGCTATTAGGAATTAGCCAACACATAAGAATGTTGGGAATGTAAGACCATTCCTTGGTTTATTAGGTTCTTATAGATAGTCCATCAAAAAATTTAGTGGTGTTTCATGGCCTATGTTTACTTTGTTGAAGAAAAATAAGGAATTTAGGTGGGACAATGAAACCCAAGGGAGCCCTGACTTGTTAAAAACTAAGATTACTAGTGAACCAATGCTTTCAATTCCATTTTTTAAGAAACTTTTCCAAGTAGAAGTGGATGCAAGTGGACTTGTCATTGGTGGGGTACTTTCACAAGAAGGTAGGCCTATTACTTTCTTTTCTGAAATGTTGAATGAGTCAAGGAGAAAATGTAGCATATATGAGAAGGAGTTGTATGTTATTCTTTAAGAAATCAAGCATTTGAGACATTACTTGTTACCCAAGAAATTCACCTTGATGATAGACAACAAAGAACTTAAATTTCTAAACTCACAAAGGAAGTTGAGTATAATGTACATGAAGTGGGTTGCACAGTTATAGGAGTTCAATTTTGTATTGAAGCACAAAAGTGGAAAATTCAATGTTATGGTTGATGCATTATCCAGGCTGCATGTGGTGAATTTCAATGTACTTAATGTGGAAGGTATCGATGATTTAGCTTCTTTGTATGAGCATGATGTTGATTTTAGGTAGGTTTGAAGGAGCCTCAAAGAACCATTGATGAATAAGATAAACCAATGAAGGGACTATCATATTCAAGATGAACTATTATTTAAGAATGGAAAGGTATGTATTCCTAATTATGATTTTAGGAAAAATATTTTGTTTGAAAAGCAATGTAGTGGCATGGTAGGTCACATGGGTAGGAATAAAACATTGAAACTTATGGGTAGGCACTATTTTTGGCCTGGTATGGAAACAAAATTTTTTAAATTTGTGGAGTGCTTGACATGTCAAAAATTCAAAGGAGGTAAAGGTATGGATAGACACTATATGTATTTGTGAATTCACAAAGGTTCATGGGAAAGTATGTCAATGGACTTTGTAAGTGGTATTCCAAAGACAAAAAGTGGAAACGATGTAATTTTTGTTGTGGTTGAAAAGTTCTCCAAGATGGCACATTTTATTCCATGCAAGAAGATGAGTGATGCTTCTCATATGGCAAATTATTTTTCTAGCATGTTGTGAAGTTTCATGATATTCCTTTGAATATTATTAGTGATAGAGACTCCAAGTTCATAAGTCATTTTTTGGAGGTTTATTTGGAGGATTTTAGGGACAAAGTTGAATTTTTTTAGTGCATATCATCCATAATATAATGGCCAAGTGGAGGTGATGAATAAATCCTTTCTAAACATATTGAGATGTTTATGTGATGGATAACCAACTAGGTGGAAAAACTTGTTTTTCCATGTTAATTTTTCGTATAATAATGCTTTTCATGTTGCTATTAGCAAAATCCAATTTGAGGTGAACTATGAGTTTTTTCCAAAGATGGTGGAAACTTTGAAGAGCTTTTATGATAAAGCTTAACTTAGTGTTTATTTGGTGCAAGCAATGAGGGATCTTCATGCACAAGTAAAATCAAATCTTGAGAAGAAGGCTAAAGAGAGAGTCCTCAAGAAGAATGATTGTAACTCGAAGATCAACTTGTGGTATGTTGATCTATGTGTTCTATTCTCTTGTATCTCACTTGTAAGTAGAAGATCTTAGTCCTAGGTTGTGGAAGAGATTTCTAATTGGTTGTGTCTTACATTGAGAATAGCCATTGTGTGGTTGTAGAGCCTCATTCTCTACAATATCATTTGAGTGTGATAGGTTTTCGATATTTGTGAGTTGTGGAAACTAGTTGTAATCTCCTAACTACATTAATTAAAGATAGATAGGTAATTTTCTTATTTTCTAACAAATAGTTTTGTCTTTGCATAATATCTAAATTTAGTATTTAACGATAATTATTTGTGGAGTGAACCTACTACAGGTTGACTATATGAATTTTTTTTGCCACTTGTCTCTTTAAAAAGCTAGATTATTTACTATTTATGATTTCTTCAAATCATCTTCAATCATTTTTTTCATGTCTTTTTTTTTATTTTCCTTTCAATGACTTTCTAGAAATAGTGATGTGACAACCTTTTTAGAATATAATCATTTTTTAACCTTCTTTTCATAAGATCAAACCATCTAGGACATAATTCTTGTAGATTATTTGAAATAAAAATCACTCCAAATCTTTCTCTAATGTTTGTATTATAAAATTCATATATTTATGTAACATTCAACAATACTTGTAAGGATATGTGCTAGCATTGATGGCACATGACCTAGTATCCATTGTATATACTGTAAACTCCCTTTTATTTTTATTAACGTAGAACACCATATCCTTGTTTTACTTTTGTCATTTTTTATTCAAGATAGAGAGGTGTGACTTAATATCAATATTTATTTTAAAGAAAGAAAGTGGTACTCCTAGTGGAAGATCTTCATCTCATCGCATGTTATTGATCTTATGTCAAGAATATTTACTATCAACTATAACCTTCTCATTGATACTAGTTTTAATCTTTGAGTTAATAGTATTTTTGTTAGACAAGGAAAAATTTTCCTTACAAACTATTTGTCTAGGTTGCAGATGAGTTGCATTTTATGTCAGCTCTAATGTCAGGTACATGATGTTGGAGCCAGGATGTCACGTACATGACATCGATGTGTATACCCCAAGGTTATAAATACCATGCCTGGGCTTTAGTTTTCATAGTTAATTTTTGGTCTTTCTTAGTCAAAGTAGAGAAGCTCCTACCATTTCTTTTCCTCATAGTTAAAATATTTTCTGAGTGCTCGTAGAAGGAGTCTAAGTGTGTATGGTTCTTTGTTTGAGCACTGATGTACCTGAGCATAGTAGTGTGATAGGAATAAAATGAACTCTTTTGATAATCCTTGCAGCACTAAGAATAGATTAATATTTTCTTTAATGCATTTTACTTTCTTGCTTTTTACTTGAATGCATTTGAGTTAAGCAATTTATTTCCAGTTGTTAATGAACACAAGCATGACCACTTCGAGCATTCATTAGTACTTGGTAACCTAACGCTTAATTTTTGGTAGCCCAACAACACTATATGTGTTCAAGAAAGTGGGGTAATTACTTGTGTTAGGTTTCATAGGTGATGGGATGTGATATCGCATGGGCTGCAATATCGCGTACGCAATATCACGTTCGCCACGATATCATGTCTTTCCCTACGATATTGCGTACGCAATATCGCAGTCCGCTATAATGTCTATAAATAAGAGGTGGTTCTTCCTTGTTTGACACCAATAAGTTAGATTGTAGCAGAACTCTGGCAATTTGATTCCTCCAAAGATAGATTATTTTTCGGTGTTTGTCTGTAGTGTGGTGAATGTAATTGTACGACATCCTTTATTCGAGTGTGATGTACTTGGACACGCACATGATCAACAATAAAGATCGAGATTACTTTATCATTGCAGCATTCACTTTGTTTATTTATTTATTTAATTATTATTTACTGCTTTCCTAATTAGTTTCTCTTACCCTTAAACTCATCTTAGAATGTGGAATGAGTACGACTTGATTATGAGCATTTAAGTGTGACTACTTGGTAACCTAGTGGCATACCTAGGATCTGCGCTTGGTAATCCCAGTGGTAGTCATGCACGAAGTCCAAG
>MNCI01007548.1:98763-115972 GCA_015680685.1 Gnetum montanum
GATTTTTTTTGGTGACATCTGTGGGAGTTATCATGCAATGTGGTTGTACTAAGATCCTTGTAGATCTAATGAAAAATGGGAGTAAGAGTAATCAAAAGGGCACTTGAAAATCAAACACTGTTCTAGGGGGTCCCACTAGAAAGACATGCACCCATGCTTGAAGGTTGGCAGCCTCTTTGGATTTAGTATTCAAAAAGAAAAAAGAAAAGAAAAGAAAAGAGAAAGAAGCAGAAAAACAAAGTGCCACAAAACAAAAGTCACTCCTCCCTCAAATAAAATTCCAAGTGATCGTATGCCTTGTTGTTGTGGTACTCTCATAGTTTCTCATCATGGGATGAAACAATGCGATGTCACTGTTTAGCGGTATGGACTTGGCCCTGATCTTGGAACGATGGGTTAATGACACATTAATCATGCTTTACACATAGGATTCACTGTGTCTTGGGTTAGTTACCTCATGTCTCAATCTCTACAATCCCTTTCTATAGTTCGTCTCATCTCACTATTCGTATAATTGTAGCTTGTGTCCCATGTAGCATAGAATTTTCACTTCATTCCGGTGATATTTACATGTGTGTGTTTTGTGGAGTTAGTGCGGATTACATTTAACCCTTCTAGTACCCACGGACACTTTAAGTGTGGCTACACAAGGGAAATATAGGTTGGAACCTGCTTTGGGGAGGACCCACTTGTGTAATCTTCACCTATGACATTGCTCACACACACCATTTCTTACCCTCAGCATAATTTTTAAATCATTTTCTTTCCCTACGATTATTCCTCTAAATTTTAATGTTCCAATGTACCATTACATACCATTTTTCTTACCACCCAAGGTTTTATTGATAAAATCCACACCATCATCATTACTGGTGCCTCTCGAATTCATGAAATTACCCTTGAACTCCTTGATAATAGCCAATGTCCTCAATTTCCAACATTAATTTCAATAAAATCATTTAAAAAGTTGATATTTTCATGGTGTCTCACATCACTAGGGATGAGATATCGAGTATGCGATATCGCATTCCACGTGATATCATGTACGCGATGTATCGTATGTGATATCGCGTCCTTGCCACCTATAAATAGGTCACCCCCCGCAACACTTAGTGTCATTTTTTCATTCACACGGGGGGAGTTTTTGAAATTTTTCTCTGTGACTTACGATTGAGTGACCCTTGCTTTTTTCCTTATACCTCACTCATTGGTACTTCGATTTTAATTTCGTTTGAACCTGCTTGAACTCGGAGTGTTCAACTTAGTCGTGGGGGAGGGACACTTGCCGAAAAGTGCTTAAATTTTTTGAAATTTTTCATCGCCCAAAGGACATCATTTAGGGTAATTAACTCTAACACTTAGAATAATTATGCTTAAAAATCATTTAATCCCTAGGTATACCAGGAAACTAAAATGGAAACCACCTAAGTCACAGGACTCATTATTACAAACTTTCAAGCGCTATCAGACGTGATAACATAAGATCATTAATTAAGGCAAGAAGTAAGGTATAACTTAACTTCAAAAAAAACCTTACTAACGCTTGGCCTGTGTGATTGCAGATGGTCCCGAAACGTGGACAACAAGAAGATCCTGCCCAAGGTGGAAAGAAACGATCTCGGAAAGGTGGAAGATAAGGTCCTGCCGGACAACATGAAGAACAGGAGGAGTAAGCATTTAGTATTCATCAAGACGAACCTCCTACCGGACGATCTAAATAGGTAGAAGGAGGAGCTACTGCAGCACCTAAACTGGGACAACAACTCATGTTGCCCCAAGATTGTGTTCAGGCTATCCATGAGAAGTCCACATTCGTTGGAGTGATTGTGGAATTGAACTTTGAATCATTTGTAGAGTTCACTCCTGAGGCCATTAGGGATCACCTCAAAGGGTCTCCCTTATGGCCTATCCTCTCTGAAAGCGGTGCTTGATACCTAGGAGAGACGTACCATTTTTGTCACAATAGGGAGCAAAGCACCACTGTTAATATTTGTGGTGTGATAGTTGACTTCTCTATGTAGGCCATTTCAGAAGTGTTAAAACCTTATGAATACAAGGCCCCAGGTTGCTCGATTTTGTACCTGTTCAGACCCCGAAGTGGGAAAGGATTGGGTGGAGAAGGCTTATGGTAGGGATAAAGCTTTTGGTGAATTGACGATGGAAGAGAGGGTTTACTTCAAAATTGGAATATATCACCTCTTCCCCACAAAGGGCTTAAAAAGGATATCAACATATGCAGCTAGAGGATGTGTAGTGTTGATGGGAAAGGTTAACGCTAACCTACCCCATCTATATTTGACGAAGATCCTGAGGCAGTTCGAGGAACGAAAGACAGGGAAGATGGCATTGCATTTCCCTTGTCTCATCAGAAAGCTTTGTCGATGTGTTGGTATTCATGGGTATACCAATGATGTCTTCTAAAAAGCCCAGACTGCTTCATATGCTGAATTGCTAAAGGTGCCAGCTCCAAGAAAAAGCATTGGCGAGGAGCTGGGACCCGAACAAGAAGAAGAACAGCTGGTTGAACCCAATCAACCTCCAACCACAGGTCCCAACCAACAACAAGAAGCAGGGCCTAGCACAGGCAAGGATCTGTCGCCACTGCCGCAAGACTATAAATCGTCGATGAGCCATCTTAGGGCCATCGCTGAGACGGTCAGTTGGGAAAGTCGTGATGATGCAAACCTCTTCCGCATCATCAATGATGTTAGGTAGCCTACTATTTCATTAGATTGCACAAAGGGGAAAGTGTCTATTCAAACAAGAGGAGGGGAAAGTAGATGATCACAACAGATCTCAGGAAATGCGGCATCTTTCCAGGTGCAGTTAGAAATTGGTAAAGGGGCCATAGTGGTGGTCATGCAACACTAGAATGCCACAAGAGCTGTAGAAGTGGTCACAAACCACATCAAAGAATCCTTCAATGTACCTGTTGTGCCATCTGCAGATCTCTCAGGAGCACAGGATGCTCAAACTCTGGCTGGAACCTTAATGACTCTTGTGAAACATGAGGATGTCCTTGATCAATTGCTTCAAACAGGGCAAGTAATGCCATCCCTGTTTGACATCCCTCAGGATGTCACAGCAATTCAGTCAAACCTCATTTCCACAAAGGGAAAGCTGGTCTTATCCAAGGAAAGCGCATGCTAAAGCTGAAGTGCAAAAATTACAAGAGTAGCTCGTGACCTTACAAGCAGCACAGCGGGACCCTCTGCAATTTGTTCCTGCAGACCAGCTAGAAAAATTTAGAATCGAGTAGCTAACAAAATTAATTGCAGAAAATAAGAAGGTGGTGGAAGAAAAGGAGAAGGCTTTTTGGGATGTCTCCGCAGCACAAGCGCAAGCCCATGCGCATCTTAAGGCACTCAAAGCTTTGCAAGAAGAAAATAAGAAGCTAGTTGCAGACAATCTTTGGTTGACCACTGTAGAAAAGCAAAAGAATTTTCTCTATGGGCACTTTCATCAATTACAAAAATAATTCATCCAGTCAACCGAGACATAAGCCATTTAGCCAAAGAAAATCGAACCCTCTTGATGGAGGAGGTACGCACCATTCATCAAAATTCGACGATTGAGATAAGCACGTGGCAGAACGAGGCTAAATGACATGAAAAACTAAAGGAGAACTTCTGCAATTAGGTGGGGATGTACAAAAAAATCCTAGAGAAGGAGATCCATATGGCCAAGACCCAAATCAACACTATCAGTGCTCAACACACTGATTGGCGGGCCATATTGGACACATATGACTTCGCCCACCAAGCAGAAGTTAAGAACTAGGACCTGTAGATTCAGGACTTGAGAGAATACATGGAGTTGGCAAACCTAAGATATGACAACCTTGCCATGTTCACAGCAGGGCACCCAAGGTCAGAGCTTGAGCAGTAGGTGGCAACCACCCACATCAAATACAAAGTAGAATTTGCAGAGCGCAAGAAGCTAGTGGAGAAACTGGATGTTGCAAATTCTGAACTTGAGGTGGTAAAAGCCAGCTACCAGGGATAGAAAGATGTCGCAACTGACTTGGCTCAATGGCTAATAGACCTTCATGAATACAAGAACAACCAAAGCCTATGAGGAGGAACAACGGGTGTTCGCGGCTTGGTATATCAAGGCCAACAAAATGTTCCCACAACTACCCTATCCGTGGGAGGTGCCGACTCCATCAAACATTGGAACATTAGCATGGACTACAAAAGACCAATGGACCGAAGAGAAGAAGCTCTAGGCCATACTTCAACGCCATCAAACCTCAAAACCTGGAGCATAGGACAAAGGGAAGGCACCAATGGAGGAGCCACTGCCACCAGGAACTACATGAGTTTCAAATTTTTGTAGTTGTAGCATATTCTATGTGTTGTGTCTTTAATTTGTTTTCTTCCCACACTGCAGCATCATCCCCTATTTCCATCTAATAATCCCATACCTATCCACTGTGTAATCACTGTAACTCAAGGATGAGTCTTTATTCAGTCATGGGGTTATGATGGGACACGATATTGCATGGGCCACAATATCACGTACGCGATATCGCGTCTACTGTGATATCATAGTCTATCGCAATGTCTATAAATAAGAGACGATTGTAGCAAAAATCTGGTAGTTTGATCCCTCTAGAAATAGATTATTTTCCCATGTTTGCCCGCAGTGTGGTGAATGTAATTATATGACATCCTTTATACAAGTGTGACGTACTTGGACACGCACATGACTGGCAATAAAGATCAAGATTACTTCATCATTGCAGCATTCACTTTGTTTATTTATTTATTTAATTATTATTTACTACTTTCCTAATTAGTTTCTCTTACCCTTAAACTCATCTTAGAACGCGGAATGAGTACGACTTGATTACGAGCATTTAAGTGTGACTACTTGGTAACCCAGTGGCGTACCTAGGATCTACGCTTGGTAATCCCAGTGGTAGGCGTGCATNAAACTACGACCTAAGGTTAATGATCTAGGTGCCACAACTAGTCTATCTGCGGAGTTTGACTGGATCACGCGTGAAAACGCTCGTATTCGTATGGTTGAGTGTAGGGATATCTCACCACTCATCAATAGGTAATAACAAATTAGATTTTAAATTAGTCTACTCTTCATTCTTATTGTAAGCGACCAAATCTATAAAATATAAAATAAGAAAAATCATATATCTCAGTTACACTTAAACCATATCTTTGAACCTCACAAGTGCAGTTGGGAAGACAATGAATCTTCTTAATGCCCATTTCACTTCCTAGAAGAGCTAGTACATTAGATAACTATAGGTCCATGGAATTCAACTAGATTGCACATAATGCCTTAGTGATTTTTATGGTTGGGCATAGGGGTACCTCACTACTCGTCATTGGCACTGTTGTTGGAGACCTTTTTGCTGTTTTGTGCACTATCTAGGACCTAGTGAAAAGTATTTAAGTCATTAGAACAAACCTTAGAGTCGTATCTTACTTCACAATTACTACAACAAATTCTCAAAGCACACTATGATTTTTATTTGCTAACTAAAAATGTCTTCTTCTCATAGGAGCGATTCTCCACCCAAGGCTGATAGAGTTAATCCACCAAAGCCCCAACAATATCAAATTATATATAGTCATCCTAATGAGTATGTGATGAACTTCACTTTCATCCTACACCCGAATGAACAACTATGGTGGCGTGACATGGAGGGCAACATTATGTTGCCACTTGATCATGCTACTCCTACAATGCTTTACCAAATGCTTGCATGATGTGGTCTTCAACACTGCCATGAGGAGTATATTATAGAAGATGTTGACACTAGGGATTATCATCCCACTAAAGCACAATGTCTACAAGATCAACAGCTAGAATAGCACTATGAGTTTTTGAAGGGAAAAGGACTTAATGATTCTCCATCCCTATTATACTAGCAAGCTAGTGGGGAACCCTTCTTTGGGGGTTTTCCATTCAATGAAACTCCTCTCTTTGACTTCGGTGATGGAGGTCAAAATCAAAATCTACACTTCATAATTCACAATCCTAATTCTGGTAACAAGGGATCCAATGACAAAGAAGGATCTAGAGGGGCAAGTCAAGATAGGGATGCAAATAAGAAGAATAATCATGATCATGGTCACAATCATTGAAGAGGCAGTAGTAGGTGCCATGATGGTACTAGTTCTCCTTCCTCTTCCCCTTCATCATCATCTTTTTCCTCTAGCTCTAATCATGACCACAGAAGGCGAGAATGTGATGGAGGTGATTAAAATGAACAAAATGACTAATGGGACCAAAAATGATGCAAGGGACTACTGGAACAAGAGAGATCAAGGGCACAAACATTCAAGAGAGGCACCTCACCATGAACGAAGGGTTAGTGGATGGCATCATAGGCACCATGATCAAGGCCTTGATGAATGTCTGTTTGCTACCTGGAGTATGCCTAACATTGTAGAGGTAATCAGAATCCCAACAAGGCATGTGAAAGATAGCTAGATCAAATGATTAGACATGAACAACATTCCTCGATTTGAATGGGGATATCACTTTAATATGAAAAATCATCTTCAGGCTTTCCAAGATGCATGTGCATCCACAAAATATAGAGAATAAGTGGTAGAAATTAAAGTTGCTCCCTAGGACACTCATCAAAGAAGCAGAAAATTGGTACCAGTTATTAGAGCCAGAATCTATCAAACGATGGAGTACCATGCTTGAGTTGTTCAATGATAAATACCAAATGTACTCTAGAGTGTCCAACTTAAAGAAGAAAATTCAAGGGTGGAAACAAGGAACACATGAACCCTTGGATGCTACCATTGACCAATATTATGCCTTGATGCACAAATGTCCTAGCCATGATTATTCTCAATTGGTTCAACTTCACCACATTGTAGATGGGCTTCATAATAAAATGAGGAAAACCTTGGTGTCTATGCACAAGGGAAATTTTCAAAACTAACTGCCAATTAGATACAAAGATTAATAGAGTAAGTCATCAAAGAGGAGGAAAAACTAAGAAAAAGAGAAAGTGTAAAAGAGTACAACCATGATCCTTTCATTCGTAAGAGGGAGGTTTGATTCTATGATAGTGAGGATGAGTTTGTATTTGATGAGGGGATGCATAAGAAAGCCTTGCCACTCCATCAATTCCAATTTGAACTTATAGCCAAGGTTGATCAGTTAAGGGACTTAATGGATAATAGATTCCAAGCTATTCTCAAATTGTTGAGGAGTCCAAAGAACAAAGTAGTAAGCATGAGAATAGGAGGTGCAATGTTGAACATTCATATTACAAACGTAAGGGAAAGATTGCTACAATAGAAGAGGTTGCGGATGGTGAATTAGATGATGATCATGGGTGTGATGTCTATTAGTACGAACATCCTAAGGGATGTTGCCCCATTGTGTCACATCTACAGGAGTTTGGGATGTATGCATTACATCCATGACTTACACAAAGGCAAACATCTAGAAGATTACCTTACCCTCAAGGTAATCTTAGGCAGTTCCACTAGCAACAACCATATTATCCAAGTGGAGCTCCACCACAACCGTATGAATAGTATCAACAATGGCAATAACCATAATCATGGGTGCTAGCACTACCAAGACAACAGTACCCTTACTAGTAGTCTAATCCATATGGTTACCACGTGCAACAACCCATGTCTCCACATGACTCGTCCAGTCATATTTCTAATTTTTAGCCTCACTACCACCCTTCAGATTATTATCGAGCTCATTTTCCACATGAAAGAAGGGATACCGCCTTTTATCCTTATCCTTCTTCTATCCTTGCACATACTCCTCCAATTGCGTAGCTACTGCCTACTCCACCAATGTAGGGTGAACTACCTACTCAACCACAACAACACAATGCTATGAGGGTCATTAATTTGCAATCCAATCATCAATCAAAGGGGTCGACTACCTAATTAAAGAAAAAACCTTTCTTTCAACCTTGTAGTCCACCTAAGCCTTCACCTACACCCATGGTTAACAATCCTACTTCTACCTCTTTCTCCATATCAAATTTTTTCGAGCCTCCTTCAAACGAAACTCTACCAAGGATCCATACCATAATGCTTAGTCACACTATGTCTAATTGGATCTATGTAGGAAACCTTCCCAAAAAATTAGCTAATCCTAGAAGTATTCTAATTTATTTGCAAATTGCTAGGAATGAACCATGCAAGGCTCTTCTGGATTCAGGTTCTAATGTTAATTTGATTTCTCATTAGATATACACTACCTAGAACCTACCTCCTCTCAAGAAGAGCAACATTAGATTAGAATTAGTAGACCAGTCCATCACTATTCCATTGGGACTAGTAGAAGACATTATGACCAATGTCTGTGGGTGGTCTTATCCTACCAATTTCCTAGTAATCAAAATGGATAACTGCAAAGGGGATTTCCCAATCATAATGGAAAGGGCATGGTTGAGCACTGTCGATGCAAGAATGGGCATTAGAGATCTTTTCCTGGAGCTATCTAAAGAAAATTTGTTTGGAAAGATCCAGAAGAAGAGAGTTCCATGCATCGTGTACAGCGATACAAGGTGCAATTATGTGTAGAAACTATGGGCCATCAAGTAAGCATCTATCTCTGCATGCAAAAAGTGTGTGCCAGAGTAGAAATTCAAAGGTGGTTGTATGCAACAGCCACAAAATAGGAGGGCACTCAATGGCTAACCACTAATTCACAAAGCAGCACACTTTGCATGGAACCAACTGAGAGCCTGACATGTGCATATTTCACAGGCATGGATGAACTCAAGCAAGTTCATCACCAACTCTTTGATGATACTCATTGGGGAGAGTTGGAAACTCCTAAAAAATTTAAATAAAAGCCCCTTAAGCTAAAAAAATTATTGGCTAGAATGGAATATGTATTTTTGAAGAATGGGAAGCTAGTTATAATCAATGCAAAACTTGCTCCAAAATAGAAGAAGATGCTATTGAAAATAGTTGAAAGATGGTCAATAGAATTTTTTTGGTCATATCCTAAACTCACAGGGACTAATCCTAGGATATGATAGCATCACATCTACACCAACCTAACCATGAAGCCAAAATGACAGCCATAGAGTAGTTGAACCCCAAATTGAAGCAAATCGTCAAAGAGGAAATCAAGCAACTCCTCAAGGCAAGGTTCATTTATACAATTGCTATAGCAAGTGGGTTAGCCCACTTGTGATTATGCTAAAGAAAGGTGGAAAGTGGTGGGTCTACATTGACTTTAGGCTACTAGATATGGCAACATTCAAAGACCATTTTTCATTTCCATTTGTTGACCAGGTGCTTGACTACATATCTGGGCATTGCTACTATAGCTTCCTAGATGGTTATAATGACTATAACCAAATTTAAATTACACCAAAAGACTAAGTAAAGATAAAATTCACGAATCCTTGAGGGACTTTTGCATATCGTAAGATGCAATTTGATCTATGAAATGCTCCTACCACATTTCAATGCCTGGTCCTAAGCATTTTTCAATAGTAGATTAGTAGTGGTGTGGAAATATTCATGGATGACTTCTTCACCTATGGAGCTACATTTGAGCAAGCCTTGGACCACTTTGAGCAAGTGCTGAAATGGTGTGTTAAAACCAACTTGTGGCTCAATTAGTAGAAAATTCATCTCATGGTCTAGGAGGGCATTGTACTGGGGCACAGAATCTCACAAGCAGGAATTGAGGTGGACCCTGAAAAAATAAAGGTCATCCAAGGAAAAACCCGCTAGCTAGAAATAGTTAAAGTTGTTTGATCATTCCTTGGACATACTGGCTACTACTAGTGATTCATAGAGAATTTCTCTAAGATTGCAAAACCATTGGTTGAGCTAATAAAGAAAGATGTTCCCTTCATCTAGACCACAGAATGTGAGAAAGCATTCCAGTAACTAAAAGAGAAACTTATAGAAAATCCAATCCTACAAGCACCTGACTAGTCCAGGCCATTCCATATCATGATGGATGCATCAAATTATGCCTTGGGAGTAGTGCTGATGCAATTAGATGACAAGAAACATCCATAGTACATCCATTGCACCAACCAAAGCATTGTGGATGCACAACTAAACTACACGACTACAGAAAAAGAATTGACATGGTAGTGTTTGCTCTAGAGAAGTTCCATTATTATGTGCTTGGATACAAGGTGTTTGTACACATGGATCATAGTGTCATCCGCTTTCTAATGAACAAGCTAACGGTGAGCCCCCATGTCATACAGTGGCTAGTGATCTTGCAGGAATTCGATCTCATGATGGTATATCAAAAGGGTATTGAGAATGTGGTCACTAATCACTTGTCTCGGTTGCGATGGGATTACAAAGAGGAAGAAAGCCCATTATCTAATACGTTTCTTAATGAACTCCTCTTTGTTGGGGCTATAATTGAACAAATACCCAATGAGCCAAAATGGTATGATAACATTCTCATCTATCTTCTTACGTAGGAGATGACACAAAGGTTGGACCACCAGAAGAAATAGTAGTTTCTTCACCAGGTAAAACACTTCATGAAAATCAATGGACACCTCCACAAGGTGTGCATCGATGGCCTAGTTCATTGGTGTGACCCTGATGCTGATCAACTATGTGTTCTCCAAGATGCTCATGAAGGTCCTTATGGAGGAAACTATGCTGGGAGATGCATAGCTATTAAAATCCTAATGGTAGGGTACTAATGGCCAACACTCTTCAGGGATGCTCACCATTATATTTTCTCTTGTGAACAATGTCAATGAGATGGTGGAATGACAACTCAAATGGAGGAACCTTAACAATGTATTCAACCACTAGAACCATTCAACATTTGGGGTATTAACTTCATGGATCCCATCATGCCCATGTCAAATGGAAAGGTGTACATCATAGTTTCTATTAACTATTGTACGAAATGGGTAGAAGTAGTAACTGTCATCAACTGTACATCTTCTACTACTGCTTGGTTTGTACAAAAAAATATTGTAAATAGGTTTGGTGTGCCATGTGCATTAATTTCTAACAATGAAACTCACTTTATAGGCACTACTTTTTGGAAGCTCATGCAATGCTTGGGGGTTGAACATAAACTCACAAAACCTTACCATCCCCAAGCTAATGGTCAAGTTGAGGTTACCAATAGGGAAATCACAAGGATACTAACAAGAACTGTTAGCAAGTATAGGAAGGACTGCAGCACACAACTAAATGATGCCCTTTGGGCCTATTTCTCAACTTGGAAACTTCCCATAGGCTACTCTCCCTATGAGCTTATGTATGACAAACTGCCAACACTTCCTATTCAATCTGAACTCCATACACTATCAATAGCTTGTGACCTTAACTTTGACTTAAGTTTAGCCTAAAAAGAACGACTAATGAATCTCAACCTAGTAGACAAAAATCGATTAGTGGCCCTATCATCTAATGAGTTGCACAAGGCCTATAACAAAAAGCATCATGACCTAAAAATTAAAAAAGTCAAATTTCAATCAAGAGACAAGGTTCTTGACTGGAACCTCATACACATACCTCAACAAACTAAGTTTCAAACATTGTGGGAAGGACCTTACATCATTTATGAAACTTTTCCTTCAGGGACCATGATGATCTATAAATCTGAGAGACCAAACAAGAAATAGCTGGTCAATATCCAACAAATTAAACCTTTCCATGAGCATATGCTAGCTAACACAAAAAGCACCTCATCCAATGGACAACCATGCTCCATATTTTGGATCTCCTCTTTTCAACCTAGTCATGGGGGAGATGGCCACTCATGTTAATCATACAAGTGACTCCATAGTTTTTCAAACTTTTTTGTTTTACAACTTTTTGTTTTACACATTATTTATTTTACATCTTTTTTTTATGTTGTTAATCTTTTCTAATTTTTTTACACCATCATTAGTACATTTGATATTTCTTGAACATTTTACACTTTATATTATATTTTTTTTATTTGGTGAGATTTTCTAACCTTTTGTTAATAAGTGACAAGTACATTGGTAATGTGTTACTTAATGGTGGTATGTACTATTTTTGTCATTTGGTTATTGGTGTCTAGTTTCTAACTTTGAATTTCGTTATGGATAATTAGGACATGGTTTCTTTTCATGTAATAAGTAGTGAGTTCACAGCATCCACCCATCCACAAACTCTATGGTTTTCCTTGTTTTGGAAACATGTAGTTCCCTTTTCATTAATAAAACTCTAATAAATTTGTGATTTTGGTAGTTTTTGGAATTGGAAAGGAATCAAGGGTTTGAATAGGGTGTGGCTTTAAGGGGATTCAGTATTCTTTGTGCTTTTCTATTTGCCTAGGTGCATGTGTGTTTTCATGAATTTCTTACTATTCCATGTTATCTAATAAAAGGAAGTTGAATAAGTCCTTGCATGGTGTGGTTCTCATCAGAAAGAAAAAGAAAAAAGAAAAGATGAGGATTCAAAGCACACCCCTTGAACAAAACAAATGCATGTGTCTTTGCATGGTGTGGTTCCCATTTCAAAAAAATAAAAAAATAAAATGGGAATTCAAAGTACACCCCTTAGACAGAATAAATGGGCTACAAGCACTAGTTATGGGACTAGTCCCCTCTAACTAAGGCCCTTCCTCACTTCCTACTTCTTCTCTAATAAGGAATGGTGGTTGTTTTGTGGGAACACTCTTGTGTCTTAGGGGATGAATTAGTCTTAAAATGATGATGCAAAGTCACTGAACGTGGTTGGTTTTGGGCTGGACTAAGGATGGATCTTATCAAGTTGTTTAACCACAAATTCCATAAGGGACTTCATGTGATCATAATTAGGAACTCCATTCCACACACACTCTCTCATCCATCTATGCTTTTTATGTCTCACCTCACTGTTGATTTCATGTTTTGGTTCGATGTCCTAATTTGATGTGTTAGAACTCATAGTTAGTTTCTTCTAGGTTTTTGTACTTAACCTTCCATAATCATTAATCATCTACGAAGCCCACAAACTCTTTAGTTTGAAGTCATGCAAGGGCATAAAAGGCCTGTGCCTGCTTTGGGGAGGACCCGCTTACATATCTCTTGGTTGTGTTAGTTAAGTTCTTTATCCTTAGACACTCTTATAGTCAAATTCTCTTTTGTTTACCCCATTAATGACATCCAGTTGTACACATCTTCACAATAGTTTTCAGTGAATTTCTCTTTTCAGTGTTGTGAATTCTTATAGCCTCTTCAAATATTTCCTTGTGTTAAACATTTTTTTGATTTAATGGATTGCTTGCTTATTTTACCCTATTTCTTAGCCTTCCTGCTAACTAAAGAAACCAATCTACTATAATCACAACTTAGCCAAGTGTAACCACTAACGAGACAAGGCATTTCATCACTCTGTGTTACACATTGCATATTAATTCATGATTTTTTTGTGATTGCAATTGGAAGCATGGATTGGAAGAGGGACTATTTTCACCAAGGAAGCAATAGTACCACACAATGAGAACCATTCGTGATCATTGGATCTCTTTTCTCTTCCTAGAAGAGCTAATGCATTATATAATTATAGGTCCATGGAGTTCGATTGGATCACGAGTAATGCCTTAGTGATTCATATGGTTGGACATACGGGTACCTCGTCGCTCATCAATTGCTTAATACTTTTGCTAGTACCATAAAAATATATATATGTTAGCTTCTATCTTCTTTGGATTCTTTATTGTCATTTGATAATTCTTATCATTGATGTTAACTTGATTTTTCATATCTTTAACTTCATATTATTTTTTTTATCTTTTAGCTTGAACATAAATTTTCTTTTCTTTAGAATCTTCTTTCTTGAGTAGAAAAGAACAAGTATTAGAAAAATAAAACAATAAAAAAGATCAAAGAAGATGGTTTTAGCATATGCAAAAAAAATCAAACAATAAACAAAGGTTGCTACATCATTGTTTTAGAAAAGCCACTAATAAAAAGACCAAAGAAGACATGGGAAAAAATGATTAAAGAAGATTTGAAGAAACTACAAATAAACAAAGATCTAGCTTTTCATAGAGGTGAATGGCTAAAAAGAACTCATATAGCTTACCTCATTTTGTTGGGACAAGACTAGGATATTGATGATGATGATGACATATTATAATAAAAGATTAGCAACCAATGACTCATGTACATCATAAGGAAGAACAAAAGCAGGTGTCTTAGTTACATCAACATCACTAAACGAAGGTGTCACAACTTTTTTCTTTCTAGCTTGTAAGTATGAATATTAAGAATTAAAAGAAATTTCCACATCAATAAAAGAAGCAAAAATTTCAATATTGGTCAAAAATTTCAATTTCTCATAGGGGAATTGTAAAGAAATCATATTTTCTTGAGAAAAATTAGATTTGCTTAAGAAATATCAAATCTACTTACAAAATCAAATTTCCTAAAGAAACATTAAATCCATTGAAAAAACATCAAATTTATTGAAAAAAAATAAGATCCTTAATGCCAACATTAAATATATGGCATATAACAAAGCCTACTCTCGGCAAAATCATTTGTAGCTGCTGATGGAAACCTTAAACTTGAGATGATGATACTATTAACATGTATCTATTCAAGGTATGTATGAGAGTAATCCCATAAATAACAAGATGTGTATGAGAGGTGATGCCTAAGATCCCTAAAATTAAGGGATTGGTCAAAAGCTAATTTA
Source organism: Gnetum montanum (assembly GCA_015680685.1). Classification (NCBI taxonomy): domain Eukaryota; kingdom Viridiplantae; phylum Streptophyta; class Gnetopsida; order Gnetales; family Gnetaceae; genus Gnetum; species Gnetum montanum. The sequence continues at coordinate 113,397 of MNCI01007548.1, forward strand.
GGGAATATTATTACATCACTTCATGTATAAATAGGAACCAATATGAATGGAATGTGGTGCCTTACCACTTACCCTAGTGTGGTTAGGGGTGTGGAACAACTCCTTATTTTTATGCATTCTTTCTTGTTGCATCATGGAGTGAAATGTTTGGTTATTTGATTTTTTTCTCATTTCCTAAATTTTTCTATCTTAATGCTCTCAATCCTTTCATTTGGTTTGTCAGCCTGAGTAAAGATCCTGATTTATTCATCCTCTTAAATCATCCTCTTATATTAATTCTATTTTATCTTGCCATTTGTGAAAAAAATCATCAGATGTTTTCAGTTTCAAGGCCACAAAAAAGGCTTGCAAGTTAGGAAAAAAATGGCCAAACAGCCAACAGCTTATTCAGAAAGGCATTCACCGTTCATGATATGACATCCAAGAGAGATATGAAAGAGATCAAGAATGCAAAGCCCTGTAAAAGGGAAGTAGGCTAAGTTCCAGAATGCAAATGAGCGAAGCTAAGCTAAAGACAGAAAAGTCTTTCAAAGTCGATCTAGACATGAAAAAGCAGTCGCAGGTGAGGCTTCTTGTTGATGCTCTCAACTTCTGCAACATGGCGAAAAACGAGGGATCCGAGATATCCTCAAACCACGGGAATGCTGCCTTTTCTTTTTAAGCAAAGATGTTCATCAAGAATTTCCACGTTAAGAGCCTTAACGTGACCTACACCAAGGAGAGCATCCAATCGGTGTACAACTACCAGATGACGGAGCATCCGATTTCGGTATTCTCTCATTCAACATTACAATACTGGAGAAAGCAGTGTCTCAGGCTGCCGTGTGCACCGATGGAAGCCCACCAGCTTATCACTGAGATATAGGATCCAGATCAAGAGCCAACAACTCGGTCATCAGCCATGAAGGAGATGAATTAGTGACAAAACAAGAGTTCATCCGTTGCCAGATCCAAAATGCATTTGGGTTCCTGCAAGTTCATGGGTGACAGCATTGCCTTCACAGCCATTCCGCAAAACTCCAAGGACCGAAATCCATATTTCTATAACTGGAACCGTGTTTTAGTGAGGTACTGCGATGGATCCTCATTTACCAGAGATGTGGAGGAAAGAGACCCTGTCACCCATCTCTATTACAGAGGTTACAGAATCTGGGTTGCTGTGATGAACGATTTTCTTCAAAACGGGACTGGCCAATGCAAAACAGGCTTTGCCAACCGTTTGCTGGGCCGGTGGCTTGACAGCATTTATTCACTGTGATGATTTTCGAAATTTTCTGCCGAAAATAGTCAAAGTCAAATAAATGCCAGATGCTAGATTTTTCCTTGATCAGCCTTCCATAGATGAGCTATCAATGGAAAAATTAATAGCAAAGAAACATAAACAATTGCCGTAGAGGCCACCACCGGAATGGTCTTAGGTCAGCAAAATCCTCGATAATCTCTGTTGAAACGGAACTGTAAACGGTTATACCAAACCACCATTGCAGCAGAAATCCAATGCAGCAAGAGAAAAAATCACATTATAATAGGCAAGTACAATTACAATTAGCATTTTGTGAGTTTCAAATTTTAATTTATTAAATATTAAAAAATCTGTCATTGAAGGGTGAAAGATGATATATCAATGACAAGATTTTTGTTAAAGTTCCTTTATTGTTAACTTTAATGATCATCCCAAAATACCCAAAATGGTAATTAATCATTCTTAAGGAATAATTTATCTTTTTATTCTTGGGATGAAAGGGTAATATTTATACTTTTTGAAAAGCATGTATAATAGTATTTTATAGCTTTCCAATCTTTGAATTGAAAAGGGCACCTAGGCCTTGATCCTAAGTTAGTTTTTTTACCCTTCAAAATTATGAGGCATACTGTATTTTTGATAAAAGAAAAATAAGATGAAGAGAAAGAAGGCCTAGGTGACAACCAAAGCAAGATGAAGACATGACTTCAAGACTACAACAACAAGAGCATGCCTATGATAAGATAAGGTACATTATTTATTCAACGCAACTTTAGATGTCAAATTTAATTCTCGAGAAGATGCACTATCAAGAAGATTGACCTTAAAGGTTGTCCAATAGAGTTTATGCACAACAAGATCATAATCCTCTAGTTGGCAAACATAGATGAAGAGTAATTAGAAGATAAATCAAGTCTTCAACACTATGCAGCAAGATCAAGAGAAGACCTAGCATGGATGATGAGAGTAGTTACTCTAGCAGTTATTCTAATTATTAGAGCAATTACTCTAGCAGTTACTCTAATTATTAGAGTGGTTACTTTAGTGGTTACTCTAATAGTTATTCTAATTATTAGAGTGGTTACTCTAGCGGTTGCTTTAGCAGTTATTCTAATTATTAAAGTGGTTACTCTAATTATTAGAGTAGTTGCTACCAAGCCTATAAATATAGTGCCCAGGCACACAATTGGAAAGAAGTCTTTTAGTAGTCAAGTAGCGAAACTCTTGTAGTCTATTTGAAAGTGAGAATATTTTCTAAGTGCCCGCAGTAGGAGTTCTAAGTGTGGATAGATCTTTATTCGAGCATTGTGTACTTGAGCACACCTTGTGTACG
>MNCI01007555.1:0-13651 GCA_015680685.1 Gnetum montanum
CATTATTAGACCAAGTCCCTAATGAGAATTTGTTCACAAAGACGACAATGGCTATCAACTCGATAGAGAAATCATGGATCACTAACTATATGACTTATCTTCTCACACAAGAACTTCCTTTCAAGTGGAATAGAAAATAGAAAGAGTAGTCTCTCCATAAAGTGAAGAGATATATGGAAATAAATGGAAATCTCTCCAAGATTTGTGCTAATGGACTAGTGAGATGGTGTGTTCCTAAAGAGAACCAACAAAGAATTTTACAGGATGTGCACAAGGGAACATGTGGTGGTCACTACATAGGACGTAGAACAACTCTCAAGTTGATGATGGCAAGCTACTTTTTGCCTACCTTATTTCAAGACACACATAACTTCACCCAATCTTGTGAGAGATGTCAATGTGATAGAGGAATAATGGCCAAGAATGAAGGATCACAGTAGTGAACTTAGCCATTGGAATTATTTGACATATGAGGAATTGATTTCATGGGGCCCATCACACCAATGTCAAATGGGAAAGAATACATTATTGTGAAGGTTGATTATTGTACTTAATGGGAAGAATCAACTACAGTTAAGGATTGTGCAAGAAAAAGCTCATGTATGACAATAGAACACACTTCATAGGTGCTACATTCAAAAATCTCATGCAACAACTTGGGGTAAACCATAAGTTGACTACACCATGCCACCCCCAAGCGAATGGTCAAGTCGAATTGACTAATTGGGAAATTACAAAAATATTAACTGCAACCATTAGTCAATTTAGAATAGATTAGAGCACTGAACTAAATGATGCTCTATGGGCCTATAGGACCACATAGAAAATTCCCATAGGATATTTGCCCTACGAGCTACTCTTTGGAAAACTACCTACTCTACCAATCCAAGTAGAGATCCAAACATTAGCTACTACTGGTAAACTTAACCTAGACTTGAGCCTAGCATAGAAAAAACATCTCATGATTTTCAACCTTTTAGAGAAAAATGGACTTATAGCCCTGATGAGCAATGAAATAAATAAGAAGTACTCCAAACACAAGCATAAGACACACATCTGATAAGTATCAATCCAACCAGGTGATAAGATCCTATATTATAATCCTAGTCATGTGTCACAAAAGGCTAAGTTACAAACCTTATGGGAAAGACCATTGTCCATGCAACATATTCCTCAGAAGCCATGCAAATTTACCACCCAACCAACCCACATAAACTTGTTTTAGTCAATATTTAGTAGGTCAAACCATACCATGAACATCCTGATTCATCTAAGGATTCTACCCAACTCACTAAATCATCTTCAATGCGTTCAATCTTCTAGTTGACTACTTTCAATGATAGTCATGGGGATGTCCTATGTGATACTTAGGCACTGAACTAAATCTTTTTCTTTTCTTAGTACTTTTTCACATTCTCTGATATCTTTTCATTCTTTTATACTTTTTCCCTTCTTAATCATTTGATATTCTTTGATATCTTTCAAATATTTTTCTCTATTTTTCTATTTTTTTAATGATTTTTGTGGATTGTCTTATATATATTTTTGTTAATTTTTCCAATAAAGTGCAAGGAATAAAGTAATATGTATTCCCAATAAGGTAAAGATTATCCTATATTATCAAATCATAAAGGATTGATTATATATACAATGAGACCACATCATCCATCCACTCATTTCCAATAATAAGGGGTTCTTACCATGGCCATATTGATATTCTTCTCACAATGAGACTAAAATAAACTTGTGATTATTATGCCTAAATAGAAGAGTGAAGAACCAAGTGGGAATGAAAAGGGTGTGATATCAAGGGGATTTATGAGTTCTCTAAAACTACTACCATGAGCCTAATTTTGTTGTTTAGATTGTATTNAGTTCTCTAAAACTACTACCATGAGCCTAATTTTGTTGTTTAGATTGTATTATTTTCTTGACTTCTAATGAAAAATGGAAGTATGAGTACAATAAGTGTTGTCTTACCATGTCACTAGAAAGACATGTTATCCATGCTTGAAGGTAGTCCTCTAGTAAGGTTGACATAATAAAAACATAATAAAAGCATAGAATAAAATTTCTAGGGGTCCCAATGGAAAGAAATGTTACCCATGCTTGAAGGTAGGTGGCTTTTCGTAAATCTAAAAAATAAGTATGCATTAATAAACTCCTTTCTTGAACTACATTACCAAGTGATAATACTTTTTGCAATGGTGGTAGTCTTGTGGTTGTTAGTTTTGGGGATGATACAATTCGATGTCACTAGAAAGTAGTATGGACTTGGTTTGGATCTTGGAGAAATGCTAATGATTACTTTAACCACATATTACACACAAGGATTCATTATGCCTATGGTAAGACCCCTCACACTCCAATTTCTGCAATCCCTTCTAATTCCATTCCACCTCACCAGTATATTTAATCATAATTCTATGGTTATGCATAATATAGTGTTATTTTTCCAATCTTGGTGATACTAACATATGTGTTTTGCAAGATAGGTATGTTCTACATTCAACTCCTTAAGTGCCTATGGACACTTATAGGCATGGTTATACAAGGGCACTAAGGGCTAAAGCCTGCTTAGGGTAGGACCCACTTGTATAACTCTTGTACCTCATACTTGGTGACCAATTCCACATCATCTTGTGCCTCCAAGACACTTTAGCACTCAAATTTATTTCCCACAAAGTTTTATAATCTATTCATACATTAAGAATTATCAATCCATCTCATATATACTTGATAAACCTTTGTTGCTCAAGGTTTCTTCCTTAGATCTTTGAACACTAAAATTTATAAATCCAAGCATCATTTATGATTTAAGATCCTTTAGATAGCCTTTATATCTTCCAAATTATCTAATTGACTCAATTTCTCAATGAAAAATCATCAAAAATTCAAAATTTTTCAACAATGATGTCGTATCTACGATGTTGTATGTTGCACAACGTCGCAGCTACAATGTCACACATATAAAAATAGAAAAAATTTTCATTCTACCATTTCAAAGCAAGAGGAGTTTTTGTTTTTTTTCTAAGCTTTGGCAACCAAACTTCTTAATGTTGTAACTTCCTCACGACAACTTCAATTTTTGAAATTTTTAAACCTTGTTGATCCCAAAGTGCTCAGCTTAATCATGGGGGGTGGGGGGGCCAATCTATCATGTGTAGATAAGGAAGATTAAGACAAAATTCCCTAACACTCAAAAGATAATATAAAGGGTAAGTATAAGGATATAATACAAATATTTTAATTAACCAATTAAATCCAAGCTAAAGGACTTAATCAATTCTCCTACCCAACCATACCAACCATTCAAGGACATGATAAACAAAAAAACGATAACTGTGAAGATGTCATAATAAAAGATATAATAATTAGGGGTTTCTTTTTGAAATTTCTCTAACTTTGCAATTATGATAAGGGCCATAATTGATGAAAAGAATAAGAACTTGATCAAACCAAAAATACAAGAAAGGATTATTAACCATTAGGAACCGATTTGAATTTCTCGGTAAGCTTGAATCTTTAATGATTGCAAATGGCTCCAAAGAGGCCTGTAGTAGAGGGATCCTCAGAGCTTGGTAATAGAAGACCACGAGGCTATGGGAGAGGCTGAGAAAAAGAACAAACTCTAAAAGCTGAACATGTAGAGCATGAGGCTCAGTTATTTAGCATTCATCAACAAAACCCTACTACTGAACAGTCAACACAAGCTAAAGTAGAGGCACCACTAGCACCTGAACAAGGACAATTTCTCATGCTATCTGCTAACTACCTCTAGGCCATCTAGAAGAAATCCATAATATCCATGATCATTATGGAGTTAAAATTTAGGTCATTCAAGCAGTTTGCTCCAGAAGTTATCAAGACACAACTCCAAGTGTCTTCTTTATGGCCAACCCTATCCAGCAATGTTGAATGGTACTTAGAAGAGGTATATCAGTTTTGGAGAAACAAGTTGGATGATGCAATAGTGAAAATTGAAGGAGTCTCTATGCTTTATTCTATTGAGGTAACAGGAAAGGCCTTAAACATTCCAAATGTTGGAGCTAGCATTGCATAGTTCTCTACAAGGTCAAACATCGATGCTAAAAAGTTGTGGCTATAAAGAACCTATGGCAAGGAAGACAAGGACTACATCAAGCTCAATATTGGAGAAAAGATATATTTCAAGGTTGGAACCTACTATTTGTTCCCAAAAAAAAGGCTCAATAGGATCTCAACATACGTAGCCATGGGAAGTGTGATTTTGATGGGAAAGTTCAATGCTAATGTCATTCATTTGATCTTCCTAGAGATCCAGAGGAGATTCAAGAAGAAAAAGGTAAGGAAACTAAAAGTGTCATTCCCTTACCTAATTAGGAAGCTATGCAAGCAAGTGGGAATTTTGGGCTACACCAACAATATTCCAAGGAAGGCCTAGAATAATCCTATGTAGAAATGTCAAAGCCAATACCACCTAAGAAAGATCAGCTAGAGAAGCTAGCAAGCATTGAGGGAGCATCAGGATCTACAACAGCTAGTAACATTCTAGCTACCAATTAACAACAAGAAGTAGGACCTAGTGGGTCAACACTTGCAGGTGATAGACCTAAGCATCAAGCTCCACCACTATCATAAGACTATCATCCTTTGATGATCCATTTGTGCCAAATCATAGACACCATTAGCTTGGAAGTAAGGGAGGATTTTACCCTATATAGAGTAAGAGAGAGCTCTGTAAGGCCTATAGTTTCCATAGGACTTGCTAGTGGGCAGGTATTCTTGCAGGAAAGAGGAGAAGAGGATTAAACACAATAGACATTAGGGAATGCTACATCCTTCTAAGTGATGCTAGAAACTAGTGAAGGTGCCATAGTTATGATCATGTAACACTAGGATGTAGCAAGAGTAGCAAAAGTGATAACTAACCACATCAAAGAGTCTTTTAATGTTCCTATTGTATCACTAACCAATATTTTTGTAGCAAGAGATGCTCAAATGCTAGTTGATACATCCATGACACAAGCCAAGCATGAAGAGGTCCTTGATAGACCATTGCAAATAGGCCAAGTCATGTAAAATCTCTTTAATATCCCCAATGATATTAGTGTAGTGTAGTTTGATATGATAGCCACACAAGAAAAGCTAGTGATGGCAGAGATGAGGGTAGAGCATGCTAAGAATGAATTGCAAAGATTATAGGCTGAATTAGTAGCCCTAAGAGCAGAGAGAAGGGATCTTGCACAACTTGTAGCCCTAGACCAACTTAAACAATTTAGAACCGATCAAGTGAGGCAACTAAATTCTAGAAACATACAAGTGGAGATGGACAGAGAAGGCTGTGTGGAATGCCTCAATAGTTGAAACTCAAACATATGCACATGCTAAAGCTCTCACTACCCTAGAAGAGGAGAATAAAAATCTTTTTTTAGATAACACCAAGTTGAATAACATTGAAAAAAAAAGAACATTCCCGAAGAAAGCATCCATTAATTGAGAGAACAGTTCATTCGTGTCAACCAAGACATGAATAGATTGGCCCATGAAAATACAACCTTATCAATGGAAGAAGTACACAAAATTCATCAAAAGTCTGCTATTGAAATAAGCACATGATAGAATGAAGCCAAGAAGCACGAGAAGCTCAAGGAACATTTTAGGAACCAAGTGGATATGTACAAGCAGATAAATGAAAAGGAGATCTAGATGGCAATGGCCAAAATTAATTCCATCACTAGGTAAACACCAGATTGGCAGCCTATCATGGATAGCCACACCCACCTCCACTAGGTCAAGACAAAGAACAAAGACCTGTAAATTGAAGATTTAACAAAATACATGGGATTAGCTAACCTTTAGTACACTAACCTAGCCATGTTGACAGTAGAGTGGCCTTGCAACAAGCTTAAGTAATAGGTAGTGGTCATTTATGCCATGTAGGCAAAAGACTCTGTTGATCGAAAGGATGCCTTGCAAAAGTTACATGTAGCGAACTCAAAGCTTGAAATTGTAAGTGCTAGCTACCAAGGACAGAAGGATGTCGCAACAAACCTAGCATGTCGGATGTCTGATTACCAAGAGTTAAGAAAGGTGGCTAGGTCATTTGAAGAAGAACGAAGGCTATTTACAGCATAATACATTAAATCCAACAAGATGTTCCTACAATTGTCATGTTTGTGTGGGATGTATTGACTCCATCAAATATTACACAATATAAATGGACAATACATGATCCCAAGATGAAAGAAGAGAAACTTTAGGTACTTTTAAACATATACTAATTTCAGAAGCCTAACAATAAAACCTGCATTGAGATACGTTATTTTTGTCTTATTTTGTTTATCTTGTAAATTGTCAACTGTGTCCAATTTGTAAAAACACCAATGCATCATTCAAAGTCATGTAAATAGTTAGTCATGTTAAATTCAAGTCTACTTCATAATTTTGTAAGGGACTTTATCCTCATTTTGTTTTAACTCAAGGACAAGTTTCCAATCAGTCTTGGGGGTATGATGAAACTCATTTTTCATCGAGCGTGATATCGTATCTATGATACTATAGCTCATGCTCCATCATCATTAATATGATGTCTCAGGAACTGTGTAGCCCTATAAATACTAACACTTGGGTGCACAAGCAACAACAATTTTTGCCAACCCTTATCAAGCCTCTTGTAGTTTTATTTCATAGTCTTAGCAATAGTGTAAATGCCTGCAGTGTGGTGTTAAGCAATTGAATGAAGTCTTCATTTGAGTGAACTGTACTTGGGCATGATTTATGATTGATAATAAAGATTAAAACTATTTTGCATCATTGAAGCATTTCCTTAGTTCTTTTGTTCTTTTTTTTACTTAGCATAATTTTCTTATTTAGTTAGCTTAATATTTTACATTTTCAAAGTATTTTACTTTTCATGCTCATTAGTTAAGCAAAATGGTTATGACTAGTTTTGAGCATTTAAGTGTAATTGTTTGATAACCCAATAGTGATTTCGCTTAATTTGCTCAATAGTGATTCCACTTGGTAATCCTAGTGACAATTACATAACCCCAAAACATGATCGGCAAACCAAGACTGGATACTCATCGCTCTAGGCTAGGATAGATTTATGTTTTCATCATTACTTAGATTTAGATTTTTATCTCATTCTCATCATGCTTACCACTAGGAGTAATTCAAGCCTAACAACATCATATATCATATGCCTCACTGTGAGTTAAACCATACACTCAAACTTTACTAACTCAAGTGAGAAGACAATAATCACAAACTTAATATCAACTCCTAGCATATATACATTGTCTATCCACATATTACAATCTGGTTGCATGTGAACACTTGTGACTTGCTTTGGTTGAGAGGCCGACATGTCTAGTGTAATGGGGGGGAAGGGGGAAGTGAAATTTGTCACCCTTCATGTCATGCACCACATGTAGGGAAGCCAAAGAGTCATTGTAGGGAAGCTGAAGAGTCACGCGCCACGTGTAGGGAAGCCAAAGAGTCACTGCAGTGGAGTCAAATTTGAAAAGTCGATCAGAAATAGGAACGAAATAGGGAAAGTAGAATGTGTGAAGCCTAGAGAGGCATGGTATGGTTTTTGTGCTGAAATTCCTAGCCAAGGAAGAGCACTGCTTCACACAGGTGCTCTGTGCAGAGCTCACGATAGTGCTATAGATGGTGGAGGTAGATTCAGATGCACAAGCTCTGGTAATGATGAATGACAACCGTTTCTACTCGAATGGCCTCAATCTCAATTAGATGTGGTAGTAGCCACATTTTTGTTTCTCAGTGTTGCTCAAGGAGTTCAAAAACATAACCCTAGATCTTATGCACCTGAGCGTGCTAACGGTGGCCACTGTGTGTGACCATGTCACAGTAGGTGGAATGTTGTTCACCATGGCACAAAAGTATTACATCATGCACCACAACCGTGGATTTCTACATAGTAGTGTCGTCAACATTAACGTTGTCATTCTGTACAGCTATCATTCTCTACGGTTTTCATTCTCTACTAAGTTAGCACTAGGGAAGGAGAAGAGCATGTGTCCATTTCTGCAGGTTTTGCGCAAGGGTGAAGAAAAACTAGGTTACAAGAACACCAATGGGCACATGAAGTTGCAAAAAGAAATGTGGATGTTGTTATGACATGTTATAGAAGTGTCAGTAGTGACATGGCCACAGTTACATGATGGCCAGGGGTTACGCTAATGATCATAGGATGTGATGGGCATTTCAAACTGTCGGTGGTGGTAGTGGTTATAGGGTATCTTTGGTGAAAGATGAACCAATGCAGGTGGCTATAGAACATTAGATCCTTGGGGGGCACAGAAGGCCTCCTCTTATTTTAAAAAGCCCATAAAAAATTCCCCTTGCTACACAAACGCAAGTATCAAAAAGATAGACATTAACAGTTTTCACATTTCCCTCTGTAATTTGAAAGAGGCACTAAATTTGAAAATGTGTAATTTTCTTGCAGATTATAGGCAAAGCTGTGATGCTAGATTAGATCATCAATTATGTGTAGTCTCTTCAATGCCAAGTTAAGATAAATTGCTAGAAATTTTGTATTTAGGGTTTATTTACTTAGCCATTTGGTAAATGAATAAGGGTCATTGATTTTGTTTCTCCTTTTCTTCCATTTCTATCAATGAAACTTGAAGCTGTCAACCTAAGAATTGAGCAAAATGCTAATGAATTTCTTCCCAAAGATGTAGGTTTTGTTCTTTGGCTATAAAATTGTATCAATAATACTATAAGTTTGTTATGAAGCTCTAAAATCTTGAATCCTATTTTGGTGTCTCTGAACAATTTCTAAGATAACAGTTAACCCATACTTGAAGTAGTCTCTAGCAGACTTGCATTTGTTTAATGAAAATTGGCATAAAATGGCATAATTGGATAACTAATTGTGGACCTATTTTTTTGTTAGGTTGGTAGATTTTTGAACCAACTAGCATGGCCTTCGTTAGTGATGCATGAATGACATATCCATAGTTCAACTAGATAGAATGGTCAACTATGCATGTTGTAGCATCTTACAAGATAGGCCAATAATTCATGGCAAATACAATAGAAGTCTCTACTACTCTAAAGAAATCTGTGAATGAAAATTTTCCTCTCATCAATCATTTTGGGGATGCTAAGGCACAGCATAATGCATCATCCTATTATCTAAGACTTAGCCCACCTTTCTTTTGTTGGTTTCAACTTTCAAGGTGATCTAATTAACTTGAAACTTTGTAAATTCCCTTTTCAAAATCCAAACATTTGGGATGAAGAACTGCAAAATTTACTTCATTCAGGAGCTGCTACCAACATTAATGCATCTTTTCCTACATAATATTTTCATCGTAAAATTAGTAATACACTACTTGCTTAATTAAGACCTTGCAATAATTGAGATCTTGCAATTATGTTGCTTGAATATTATAATTGTTGAACTAGAGCTTTGTCATTAATTCTTCTGCAAGCTCATTTCCCACCATAAATGAAAATATTTAACCAAGGGAAATCTTTGGCAAATGTAGCAAAAGTCTCTACTGCTCTGGAGAAATCTGTGAATAATAAATTTCCTCTCATCAATCATTTTGGGGATGCCAAGGTACATCATAATGCGTCATCCTATTATCTAAGACTTGGCCCACCTTTCTTTTGTTGGTTTCAACTTTCAAGGTGATCTAATTAACTTGAAACTTTGCAAATTGCCTTTTCAAAATCCAAACATTTGGGATGAAGAACTGCAACATTTACTTCATTCAGGAGGAGCTATTGCCAACATTAACGCATCTTTTCCTACACAATATTTTCATGGTAAAATTAGTAATACATGACTTGCTTAAATTAAGACCTTGCAATAATTGAGATATTGCAATTATGTTCCTTGAATATTATAATTGTTGAACTAGAGCTTTGTCATTGATTCTTCTGCAGGCTTATTTCCCACCACAAATGCAAATATTTAACTAGAGGCAATCTTCATCAGAGGTGGTGAAAGCAATTTTTCAATCTGATAAGTAACCATCACAACAACATTTAGGGTTCTCTAATTTTTTTATCCAATTTCATTTGTCCCAAGGAATATCCAACAATAAAAAGGTCATAGATATCCATCCTTTAAATCCTTGACGTGGCAGTGATGGAGAATTTTGCAAATAATCATAGAATTCATGATTTATTGCCTCCTAACATTGGAGGTGATTCTAAATCATACAGTAGTTAAGAAATATTATTTTTAATTTTTAATTTGAAACTTTAATATACTATTTATTATAAGTATTTGCTAAGGATAATAAAAGAAACTCCAAGCAACTTTCATTCAATTTTAAGGTGAGAATCAATAAAATTAAATATGTTCAAAGTTGTTACACAATTGTATATAGCAAAAATTTGCTGAATTAAGCATGATTTTTATTTGAATAATCATGATTTTTTAATTTATGATTATTTCAAAGCCATCTGAATTTGCAAAACACTCATTTCCACTTTATCACATAGTTCCTATTACACATAGCCTCATATATTAATTAAGGGACTTTAGCATAGATAATTACATTCCTTTAAACCATATTCTTCTAATTTGGTCATAAATCACTAATTTAATAATTAGTGGCCAAATCAAAAAAATTTTGCCTCCAACCTAAATTGACTCAGCATGACTTTTATAATAAACCTTATTTTAGAAAGAAATCAACAAATTTAGGTATATTTTTGCAACTTTTAAATATAATTTGGCTTGACTTGCCAATTTATTGTGATTCTTGAAACATGTCAATCCAACCTATTTCCTAACTATTTAAACATTACTTTAAACTTATCCAATCCTGCAAAACACTCACTAACTTCCAACTCATTGCAAAGTTCTTATTAAATATGTTCAAAGTTGTTACACAATTGTATATAGCAAAAATTTGCAAGCATGATTTTTACTTGAATTATCATGATTTTTTAATTTATGATTATTTCAAAGCCATTTGAATTTGCAAAACACTCATTTCCACTATATTGCATAGTTCTTATTGCTCATAGCATCATATATTAATTAAGAATAATAAGAATGGAAAAAAATTTTAATAAGAATAATTTGTTTTTCAGCCTATTCGACTGTGTTGCTACCAATAAGGATAGTGCAAGCCTTAAATCTTAACATAGATCCCAAAGTCGGTGGGGTATGGCTACATTACTTTATTTTTTAGCTTCAATGAGTTGCTTTTTTGCTTTCAAATACAAGCATGTCGATTTGACACAGAAGGGGGACCCCCTTTTCATTTTGAAGAGGGTTGAAAACTTTAATTTTAAGCTTATGGCTTGAAGGTTGCAGCAGAGGTTGTTTCTCCTTTCTCTTGCTATTGTCCTATGGTTGGCTAATCAGGACATTATAACCTTTATTTTAAGCTTATGTCTATAATTAATATTTATGATTATGTTGGCTAGGTTTTATAAAATTAGAAGAATATGTTAAAAGCACAATGGCTACCATTAAGGTGTTTGGGGTTGGAGAAGACTTTAAATAGTTCGATTAATATTTTAACAACTTGAACATTTATAACTATGTCCTTTATAATGATAATTGATAACATAAAAACTTTAAAAAATAATTAAATTCTATTCATAGCCCATGAAATCACTCCACTAGCTTAGATATATATAGATATATATATCTATCAATTGGACCAGATGATTTTAAAGAAAAAGATGTTAACCAAGCCCAACTACTAGACAAAGTAACAAGATAACTAAAAACGAAATCACTCATCCCTCGATTTTTGCTTACAAACACCATAAACAAACAAAGACAGAGCAAACTTGACCAAGAGGGTAAAACTAAATTGGGTAAGTGGTAGAGAAATAGAGGAGGGATGGGTGATTCTATTTTTAGTTATCTTGTTATATATCCAAAGGGTAACCCTTCCACAACATGGATATTCCATATAGCTAACAATGCTTAAAAATTGTACTAGAAAAAAATGCTACATGAAGGAAAATGTACCTTGACATTCACACCTAATAAAACACTATCGTACACATCCCAATGCATAAATATATATTTTATGATGGAAAAAAAATTACTACAACCAACACCCCAACATTTGCACGACTCAAAATACTATCATATGCACCCAATGCATTTTGGGGTGTTTGAATAGAAAGAATTTAACTTTACATACATTTAACATGTATAAGCTAAATATATTACAAGGATTATAAACATAATGGTGTCAGGATTAGCACATCCGTCTACGTATTAAATCATTAAATTATAATTTAGTGTTTTGGCTTGGAAACCAGATTCCAATAAGCATAACTAAATTATATCGTCCTGTATATAAAGGGGTCTCTGTGAAGAGTAAGTAAAAACTTTCAGTGATGATCTCTTTTACGAGTTTTGTACAATTTGGTTAGAGGGTTTCCTGACAGCGCCTTGTGCTGGCTAATCTTGGAGCATAGGCTAACCTAATTAGAGGCAGAGGGTTTTTGTGGGGAGGTGGTGACAGACCTGTTTTGGTCTGATCGCAGCGGTGCTGAAGCATTCTGGGCCCCAAACCAGCAAGCGCTTGAACAGGTTTTACAGGATTGCATGTGGGATCCTTTGCCTTCTGCAGTGCCTGCATCATCCGTTAATAAGTACCCAGTGAGTTTGTTCCTTTGTGTTTTTTTTTCTTTTTTTAATATTTTCTCTATTTTGATTTTCTGAATTGGCTAAGCTTAGGCCCAACAGGTCTGCATGACCCAATCTGTTTTGTCTTCTTGCTTTGATGTTGGAGGAAAAAAAACATAAAATAATGGAATCCTCCACCATTGACTCACAGCTTACTGACAACTCCACCAACATAAATGCTAATGATACTATTTTACGTTTTGATTTCCCTGAAGACATCTTTAACCAAACCGTACAAACCTTTACTCACCTTTACACAATTGGCTTCTTCACTGGTAAGATTCCTCCTGCCTCAGTGTTCCAGGATTGGGTTAAAAAATTTTGGGAACCCCGTAATATCAGAATAACCCTAGCTTCCAATCTTATGAGAGGCTTTTTTCTGTTCGCTTTTGAAACTAAGGCTATGGCAGAGTTCATGAAACAACAGTCAATTTGGGATGTTTATGGATCCTTTTTAGTTCCTCAACCCTGGAAGGAGGATTTCGATCCTGAAAAAGCAAGCAAAAGTATTTTTCCGATCTGGATTGAATTTCCAGGACTCCCTTCTCATTTTTCTCCCCATGTTGATATCCTTGCTGCACAAGTTGGGGAAGTCATCAGTATGAAGGCCTTTTCAGGTTTCCGTCCATGACCAACTCGAAAAGTGTGCGTTAAAATAGATATGCAAAAGTAGTGTCCTGATTCACTAGAAGTTAATGTAAAAGGAAAGACTTTTGTTCAAAAAATTTCATATCTTACACTTCCTAACCGTTGTTACTACTATCTCAATCCGAACCACCATAAAGCTCAATGTCCAAAGCTATTGGCTAAGCTTGAAGCTAAGAAAATTTTAGCAGAACAAGTTAGTGAAGAACTAAAAAATCAAAACATATCTCAGGACATAGGCAAGGATATTGTCGAGGTTCACTCAACTAAACCTCCTTCAGATTCTAAGGTGTTCGACGTGGAAGATATGAGAATCGAGGATACTGATGCCACTAAGACTCCTCTTAACCATGAAGGGGCCCCAAAAGA
>MNCI01007555.1:16263-91468 GCA_015680685.1 Gnetum montanum
CTTTTTAGGCATAACATCTCTTGTCTTGGTATTCACCATAGATGGCAAAATACTCATTGGAGCAATTGGATCTTTAGTGAAGGCTCTTAGAAGATCAAAGGTTCTTTCTTGTTTAAGCAAATTTGGCGGTGTTGGAGCCAACTTAGAGGTTTGTTGTAATGGAAACCTTCCCAGATAAGCTTGCACTCTCTGTCGACACACTCGATCTGGTGGTCTCCTATTTTTAAAAGAATGCAAGTTGTTTTTATGATGAATTCTCTCATAAAGCCAATCGTTTTGCTAACCACAATCTCCACCATATTGATCAATTATATACTGTTAGAAATGATTTTCCTACCCTCTCTTGGACACATGCGAAAGTAAAATGGGAGTTTCAAAGACAAGATATTATCATTTACCAACACATTGAGCAAGTTCTCTCCAACTTTGCTGTGCATAAGTTGCATACTAATACTCCTTGGTATGATGATTGGTTTTGGCCTGACAGTTCCCCTCTTCGCTCTTTATGCGTCTCTAAAACCAAATCTTGGTTTCATGCACAAGATTTTCAATTCTCCACTCTAAATAGACGTTGGAGTTTACATCTTGAGGACCACTAATGGAAAACTAATTTTCGTCAAATTTGGACTTCCAAGGCCCAACCTAAGCACCATTTCTTTTTTTGGTCCTTGGTTCATCAAGGTCTTCCCATCAGACATAGGCTTCATTTCTTAGGAATTGATCATCCTAAATGCCTCATTTGTAAAGTCGATGACTCTTTTCAACATGTCTTTTGGGATTGCTCTTTCTCTCAACACATTTGGAAATGGAGTCAATCTCTCCAAGTCTTCCTTCCTAACCATTCTATTGGCTTTTTTCAATGTATCTTTCAAGATGATTGTGTTAAGCATCATCTTCAAAAAGCCTGGAAAATCCTCTTATTTGAGATTATCTTCTTTATTTGGAAATGTCTTTTAGATGCTTGGTATCAAAACACAAACTACATGAATTTAACTATGGTATGAAATGCTCTATTGTTAGGATTGTTCAACTTCAATGTCGAGAACTAGGCTTTATCAATAATATTACCTTTTTCTAAATAATTTCTTTTTGAGTTAGTTGTATTGGTCTCCTTTTTCATCTGTCGTCCCCGGTTGCCTTGTTGCAGTGACTGGGGTCATCTTGCAACATTGGGCTCTGTTAAAGTTTTGGTTTTAATCTTTCTTCTGCAGGTTCTATCTCACCTTAACAACCCCCCCAAAACTTTCAGTTTACGAATAACAAATCGGAAAAGGCGAAGAAGAAACAGCATCTCAAACGAGGTTATTAAAGTAGGCTGGATTTTCTTGGGAGCAACTGAACAGCAGATCAACTATTCTTTGCTCCTCCAAATTCATGGAGGAAGTTGCAGGGAGCAAAGCAGAAGAAGAAGAAGAGGGTCGCTATCCAAGCAAAGATGTAGTGGGAGATGTATTGAGAATTGTTAGTACGACTCTGCCTTTGAGGGATGTTTGCAGTCTGTTGCAGCTCAGCTCCTGGTGCCGCCAACAACTTGAATCCCATTCTTCTCTTTGGAAGGTCTTGCAATTCATATCTCCATTGTCTGGTTTTTAGATTTTCGTTTTCTCAAAAATGGATGCAAAAAATTTCACACACATATATATCTGTTGTTTATGCTTGAGCGCTGGCGATAAGTTAGAATCAAAGGACATATGCTGAGATTCGTAGTTCAGAAGCAGTGAGTGGCTAATCTACTATAGGTTAAATGTTTTTCTTCTTCTTCGTTGGAATGATCATTTGTCATCTCTGGGTTTGGTTATTTTTATGCACGTGGCAATGAATTCTGTAGGTTTACCGTGTGAAGAGTTGTAAAATTTCTCAATGTTTTAGATGAGTAATGCAACAATTTACATCGAATTTCCAATGTTACTTTCTTAGTACTCATATTTGTAGTACCAAGCTTTTTATAAGTTTTGTAACTCATCGTCATCATTCTTATAACCTTATCCCAACTACATGATATTGGGAATTAGTTATAATATGAAGTTTTTTTCACCTTTCACTTTTACTAACATTAAATTTTCATTGATTTCCATACCTTGTACATTTTTTAGTTTTGGCAAGCTGCATATGACCAAATTATCTGAGATGACTTTCCAAACCTCTCCTAATAAAAGAGTTGTGGATTCTATCTTTTTTGTGATACCTATGTAATACCTAACATCTGCACGAGCATTTGCATTTCTTATGCCTAACAATAGTTGATTATGTGCAGAGGTCTTGAAGCTTTTGAAATTCTTCATATAGTATTATTGACTTGGTCTTTAAGGCCACCTTCTAAAAGTATTTCACCTTCCTTATTTTGGATTTTCAATATTTATTGATAGTTTACAGAACAACATTATATCTCAGCATATTCCATTTGTATTGTTAGATATAATGTGTTTTATTCATTCTAACATTTATAAATTGTTATTGCTAACCTTCAAAATTTTTGTAATTTAGATTTGAGATATTGGCATTTAGGGATAATCAATTCGATGCACATGATTTAGTTCACATTTTCCCCCCTAACACCCTTCATAGATAATCTGTTAAATTTCTTGAGACTTTAATTCTCTATGATAATTCTTTAGACCAGTTTGGCCTCAAATTGATCTGCTTTTGGGGCCTGAAATAATGAAGATTTGTGCATATGTTGACTTTCTCCTAACAGATTTCAAGCACAGAAGGTCTGCAAACTCTTCTATCAATTAGCTTTAGAAGGAAAATAGAAATTTTATCCTTGAGAAAAAGGTCAAACATCTCTGCATTACTTGTGTCATTTTATACGAAATTAGATCGCTGGTGTTAGAATGTGCACAGCAATATAGGTGTCACTTTATAGTATTGCTCTTTCATTGGTATGCGTGATTCAAAAGATAGCTAAGAAACACATAAAAGCAATGAAAAGAAAAGGCTTGCAACCTTGTTTATGATGAATGACAATGGATATATTATGCATATTTCATTTTGTGGATTAATCATCATGTTAACAAACTATTTTCACTATATGATATGTTGAAATTATTGACCATGTTAATCTTTTAGGAAGTGACATTAATGTAAATTGATTCTTGTGTGAAACAGAGTCTTGATTTTCGTGAAAGGAATAATGCTGGCGAAAGATTGGTTGCAGCTCTTTCTTTGGTTTGTTGTATACTACTTTTTCACTTTGTTTTAAACAGTTACATGTTTATAAAGTGTTTTCTTTTGAATGACAAATCTGGAAATTGGATAGCAATAATGTGTTCAGGGTGGTTTAGGATAACCTTTTTTAGGTAAAGTAGCATGCAACCTATCCTGACTATTATTGTTGTTGTTGTTTAGTTTTGTTTGTTTGTTTGGTGTTTCTTTGGCATTAGAGTGAAGAAAAATCTTATCTGTAGTTTAATTTATAAAATACCTTTTGTATATGGTAGTTTAAAAAGCTATATCCCTTTTAACATTATAAAGCTACTTTAGGTAATGTAAACTTTGGATTAGAACACAATCTTATAAAGAGAATGTAGAATGTTCAAGAGGGTTGCAGAAATTATAATGAGAGGTTATAAAAGAATGTTTATGGTGACTGGGATTGTATCCTTGTGTGCTTGAGGACTGTTTGTGCCTGAATTTGCTTTAATACAACAGCTTTGCACCGGTTTCTGTTATATTCCCCTTGCTAAAAGGTTTTTTGAGGTCTTTCATGTAAATCCCAGTGTTTAGCTTATTGTTTTCCTTTTCTACTGTTTTGTTTACAGTAATGTTCAACAGATCTGCAGCACCTTAACATAGACATAATAAAACAGTTTGGTGTAGGGGGTTGCCCCCCAAAATACCCCAATAGGACCCAATCCACAACTTCCAAGCAAATATAGCTTAGAAAATAAGAATAACACAATAAAATGGAGAAAATCTCCCTTATATTAAGATAATTCTCAAAATACATAGAAAATACATCAAAGATGAGGAGCCAAGCTCAACTCACAATTCTCCCAAGGATCTGAGAGGCCACACTTGTCTCCTTTCAATCCTCAATTGCTCACAATGGAGCCCAAGCTCAAGACAAGACACTTAAAAGAGATTCTCTTAACCTCTCTCAAGTGCTCTCCCTTGCCTTTCACTCAACTTCCTTGCACAAGCTCTCTTTTTGTGTAAGCTCTCTTCCCTCAAGAGCTCTCTCACTTGCCCTCTATTGGGATGTTTGGTCTTTGGTGTTTGCACTTCGGCACTTGGCATTGTGGCACTAACAATGGTGAATTACATCAATATTTATAAGAAATCAAAAGGTAAAAAACCCTAGAAACCTTTACTCAACTCAACTTGAGGTTCTTTAGATGTTTCCCAAGTCTTTTCACCTTCTCCCTGGCTGTTTCCATCTTGCTTTGGTTGTTTTCTGAATTGGAACAGGCATTTTTGGAAGTTTCCCCATGCATCTAGGTTGTCTCTAGCTTCATCTAGATGTCTCCTATGAAAGCCCTACTCTCGAGAGAGACGTCTACTGTTTTTGGTAGACATCTTCTATGGAATTGAGACATCTTTACTTCAAGGGAGACGTCTCTAGAAAGACGTCTATCTTTTTGGGGAGACATCTATCCTAAAGGTTTCAAAAATAAAAATGCTTGCTTTGATGTCGGCAGCCTCCAGATACCTCCCAACAAGTCCCCATAGACCTTGGAACCCCTTTAACTCATCAAAATGAGCCAAAAACACCCCGAAACATGCCAAAACATCCAAGAATCATCCCCAACAAAATGAACTAAAAAAGACACATAGAATGTAGGGTAGAACAAGAGGATCGGAAGAGGTGTCCCTACACTAGCTCTCCCACCCTTAAAAATGTCATCCTTCATGACCTTTCACAAGCTGGAAGGCACCATGCCCCAATGACTCAAGACCATCACAATAATCATGACTCAATGCATTACAAACATGAGAATAAATATCATTGGAGGTTTTGGTTTTGAGCTTCCCTTGCTCATGGGAGCTTGTCCTCATGCCCCACCATGCTTCCTTCATCTAAACCTGCAACCAATAAAGAATAAGAATAAGAAAAAAAATAGGCTTTCTTAATTCAACATCCTTTCTTCTTTTCTTTTTCCTCTTCTGCACCTTCTTCTTCTTGTTTGTTTGGAAGACTACCACTTAGCTTCCTTTAATCACCACCATCTAGATTGCCTTCATGCTGCACTTCCATTTTACAGCCAAGACAATCCAATTCATCAACACACTTCACAAATTTATCATTGCTATAATCAATAGGCAGCATCTCCAAATTCAGGAAAATCATATCATTATCAATGTCTTCACTCACATCAATAATGACCTGACAATGACTATGCCAATAGCCATCATCATTAAACAAATTACCATTATTAGTCTTCTTCTCACTAAAAATGGCATCAAAAGTCACAACATTACTCTCAATTCCATNGACAATGACTATGCCAACAGCCATCATCATTAAACAAATTACCATTATTAGTCTTCTTCTCACTAAAAATGGCATCAAAAGTCACAACATTACTCTCAATTCCATCACAATCACCACAACAATCATGATGCTCATCATTACCATTGAACAAACCACTACCAAGCTGAAGTGAGAAACTAGCATCCATCACACTAGCTTCAACATGAGAGACATTACTACCATCAACAAGGTCAAGCTCACTATTACTTACCTTTCCATGGCTTCTCCCATCCACCTTTGGTTCAACTTGATCTTCAACATGTGGCTGTGCAATCTCCTCAAAGCTTGAAGGTTCAAGATTCCAAATAGGAGTTCCTAACTCCAATGGCTTCTCCTCTTCAAAGGAATCATCAACAAGCTCTTCATCCCACTTTGGAGGTACCAAATCAAAAGGTAAACTCTCCTCCATAGTTTTAACATCAGATTATTAAAAACATCATTAAAGCAATTATTCTTCCACATACCTTGGCTAGACGACTCACTTGTCTCCCATGAGATAGTCTCAACTTGACTTAGAATCTCCTTTTCCTTGCCACAAGGTATAGAACAATTGCAAAAAGCATGAGTATCATACCTTCTAGTGTTGCCCTTGATCCTCCTTGAAGAAGTCCCTTGATCCTTGCCACTCTCCTGGCTTAGATCCTTCACCTCCCATGACTCACAAGGTAGGAACTCTCCTTGATTATCAGCATACACCATCTTGGATTTTGAAGATCTCTTGGCCCCTTTTATGAAGCTCTTGGTTCCCTCCCTTGAAACCCTTGGGTATTGAGCACTTTTTTGCTCAATAAGAGATACTTGAGAACTCCTTTTCTCATTGATCTCTACTTCATCAGACCCTTCATCTTCCTTTCCTTCTTGATGGCTAGAAGATATTCTATCAATTCTCCTCAAAATATTTCCCATGTTAGTCTTGAATTTCTCCATATCCCTTCCTGAAGTTTTTGCAAAATCTTGGTGCTTGTGGACCTTTACTTTGGGACTTCTTGCATTTCAATCATAGAAGCTTTAAAGGAGTCCTTAAACTCTTGAAGCTCTTGTCTAAGCTCTTGATATGTCTTCTTCTCTGGAGTCATACCTAAAGCAAGAAGAATGATATCCAAAAGAAAATATAGAAATATCAACAGCAATGTTTCTTTCATTCAAAGAAAACACCAAGCTTCAACATAAAAGTGTGGAAACCTCCAAACCTTGCTCTGATACCAATCTGGTGTAGGGGTTTGCACCTCAAAATACTCCAATAGGACCTGATCCACAACTTCCAAGCAAATATAGCTTAGAAAATAAGAATAACACAATAAAATGGATAAAATCTCCCTTATATTAAGATAATTCTCAACATACATAGAAAATACATCAAAGATGAGGAGCCAAGCTCAACTCACAACTCTCCCAAGGATCTTAGAGGCCACACTTGTCCCCTTTCAATCCTCAATTGCTCACAATGGAGCCCAAGCTCAAGACAAGACACTTAAAAGAGATTCTCCTAACCTCTCTCAGGTGCTCTCGCTTGCCTTTCACTCAACTTCCTTGCACAAGTTGTCCTCCCTCACACAAGCTCTCTTCTTGTGCAAGCTCTCTTCCCTAAAGAGCTCTCTCTCTTGGTCTCTATTGGGATGTTTGGCCTTCAGTGTTTGCACTTAGGCCCTTGGCACTACAGCACTTGGCACTACGGCACTAACAATGGTGAATTACATCAATATTTATAAGAAACCGAAAGGTAAAAACAGTTGAAACCTTTCCTCAACTCAACTTGAGGTTCTTTAGATGTTTCCTGAGTCTTCTCACCTTCTCCTTGGGTGTTTCCATCTTGCTTTGGCTGTTTTCTGAATTGGAACGGGCATTTTCGGAAGTTTCCCCATGCGACTAGGTTGTCTCTGGCTTCATGTAGACATCTCCTATGAAAGCCCTGCTCTTGGGAGAGACATCTACTATTTTTGGTAGATGTCTTCTATGGACTTGAGATGTCTTTACTTCAAGGAAGATGTCTCTGGAAAGATGTCTATCTTTTTGGGGAGATGTCTATCCTGAAGGTGCCAAAAATAAAAATGCTTGTTTTGATGCTAGAAGCCTCTGGATGCCTCCCAGCAAGTCCCCATTGACCTTGCAACTCCCTAAACTCATCAAAATGAGCAAAAAACACCTCGAAACATGTCAAAACATCCAAGAATCATCCCCAACAAAATGAAGGTGTCCCTACACCACAGTTCATTTTCAGTTTCAATTAGCATAAGCATGACCAAGTTCATTTTTAAAATCCTGAAAACTGATTACTTTCTCCACTTGAGCTCCACCATGCTTATAGAATCACAGAGTTCGCTGGTTTGAGGCTTCTCATATAAATAGCCACAAGAAACATCAAGCTTGTTCTCGATCCTTGTTGCCTGTGTTTGATTGACATCCTTCCATATTCTTAAGATTACTTCATTTTCTTTTGTGCATTCATGATTATCAATTTATATTTCAGGGTTGTTGCAATAGCAATTTTCAGTAGGGGCTTTGGTGTATCACTCATTGGTTAAGACATGGGTCTCCTTCTCTACAAAAATCCATGTTTGAATCACTATGCTGTCACCTAAAATGCATGTTATGTTAAGGGTATGGAGGCTCTATCTTGGTGGGATGGGCATATATGGAAGAACCAGGAAGGCAGAACTATGGACATGAGTTGAAATATTACAGTGGAAGGTTTTTCATGGAGAAATGTTGTACATGTTGCCTTGAATTTTGATTGATGTAAAATAAAAATCTCATTAGTTAATGTAAATTAAAATACAAAGATATAGAGGCTATGTTTCACAATGTTTGGGAGAGGGCAAGCCCAGAAGTGTGCACCCAAATGAGTTTCAGTGTAAAGGGGTTTTCTGGGAGCAAGGGTGGTGTTGATGTGGAAATTTCTATATATAGGGGCAAACTATAAATATTTGAATGGAATACAAGTTAAACCCCCCAAATTTGTTATAGTGGTTTATGGCATATAATTGCTGCAGTTCATTCCCAATGAACACATAAGCATTGTCATTTGATCTTGATGAATCCCTGCAGCTGGCTTTGCAACAGCCGTAGCTGTGAGTCCTAGACCTAAGCAGATTTAATAGAAACATTGAATTGAACATAAGCACATAATTCGCACATTGCATTAAACAATAAACACAATGTTTTAGACATTTTTGAAAATTTAATTTTTGGTAGACAGGTTTTTTTTTTTTTGGTTGTTTTTGTTTTTTTTTGTTTTTTTGAAAGGATGCAGCAAATTAGAAAATTACTTAAGCCTCTAATGGTAGCATGTCTGGTAAAGTCATAGTGATTTTGAAATTTCACCCTGACTTCAACAACTAAAAATTGCTTTCGTACATTCTTTGTCTCTAATGTTCTTTAATTAAACTTGGATCCCATACCACACATCTTTGTAGAATTGTTGGCTTTACAATAGTATTGAAAATTTTGTCTTATATAATTTCCATTTCTCGATTCCTTCTCTTTTATTGTTGGTTCTAGAAGCATATAAAAGGTGGAATTCTTCATTTCTTTCAACTTGGATCTCATACCACACATCTTTGTAGAATTGTTGGCTTTACAATAGTATTGAAAGTTGTCTTATATAATTTCCGTTTCTCGATTCCTTCTCTTTTATTGTTGCTTCTAGAAGCATATAAAAGTTGGAATTTTTCATTTCTTACAACATAAAGCCATATTAGTTTCAAATCTTCTCTTGATTCATGCAAGGCCTTCCAGTTGTAGCCTTTACAATGTTACAAACCCAAATATTTGTGTGAATGCACTGTGCTGTTTCACATTTACTATTTAGAAACTATTTTCTTTATTCCATGTTTTATTATACCATGTTATTGTTTTGTTGACATTGATTATTATCCCTTAATGACTTTAATCTTAATTTGGTTTGGGAAAGATTATTTGTGATCCTTCATTGGATCTAAATATTAAGGTCAAATCTTCTGCAAATGGTAGAAGATTTACATATAGTCCACATATTTGCAAGGCATAGCCCTTAGGTACTGCTTTCATCTGTTCCTCTAATTCATGAATAAATTTTCCATGGAGTGTGAATGATAGAGTTTCAGCAAGGCAATGTAGCTAATTATCCATTAATTAGAAATCTAGCCGGTCCTATAATAAAAACCAAATAAAGTAAAAAACATTGGAATACATTTTTGGGATATAATGTCATAGAGTTTTTGGACAAGACAATTGAAAATTTGTTCTTGTGAATTCTTGTGAAATATTCAGTTTCCATGCGCTACAAAATTAATGAAGTATAGATACTTTATAATTTCCAACCAAAGATATCTTTCAAATGTTTTTTCATTGTTAACATGTGATTCCAAGCCTCATTAATAATATGTGTGATGCTTATTGATTGTTGCATTCTTTCATTGCAATATGTTGTAGTGAATTACAGGGGCATATGTATGACATATTTCTTCTTGTGCTTTTCTTATTTGCATGTAATGTTTGT
This sequence comes from Gnetum montanum, assembly GCA_015680685.1. Lineage (NCBI taxonomy): Eukaryota > Viridiplantae > Streptophyta > Gnetopsida > Gnetales > Gnetaceae > Gnetum > Gnetum montanum. The sequence goes on from MNCI01007555.1 coordinate 26,214, forward strand.
AGGTACGGTATAAAGATATTCAAGAATTAAATCTTGAATTTGCTCAAGGTATCAATGACAACTATCTCATTTCCTTCAAACCTCTGGTTAGTGAAAAGTCCCTCTAGCAAGTATCTTACACCTTGAAAGCAATTTGCTGCTGTAAACTTGTCTTATCTTCACTCATACCATAATATTGAATGCAGTCCCTACAAAATCTGCAAATCTTAAATTTAAATTGTTGTCAAAAGATCACAGATACTGGAGTCAAGGCGGTAGCTTTGGCATGTCCAAAGTTAAAGTTCTTTTCCATTTATTGGAATGTAAGGTAACAATAAATACTTTGGCCTTTTTAGTAATTTCATGTCTATGTATATGTTCTTAATTCATAGTCCAAATATTATTATATTTTATCATTTATTTAACATCAATTTAATGTTCCTTGTTAGGATATCTGATTCAAGTATTAAATATCTTGTTGAGAATTGCAAAGAGATTGTGTCATTAAATTTAAGTGGCTGCAAGGTAACTACTTTCTGGTTGCAAAGGCATGATGATATGCTTAAATACTGCACATGTAGAATGCTCTTTTCGATTTCTGTCATGGTAGTTTTTAATTTGATTTTTTAGAGTTAATTAAATAATTATTTTCCTGATGCATATTTGTGTTGTTTTCTTGTGCTATCTTTTTGATCAAGGATACTCTCGTGAAATGTTGTTCTTGACGAATTTACATATTTTTTAAAATATATTATGATAATCAGATCAAGGCTATAATAAGCTTTAATATGCCCCTTTGGTATACAAATGCTGAATGTTTCTGTCAGTCAAACTTGGGCACCTCTGATAATTATTTTGCAATTTCTTATTCAGAATCTTACAGATAAAAGTTTGCAATTGATTTCAAAGCATTACAAAGGACTAAAGCACTTGAATCTCACCAGGTATGAACCTCTTGATCCCATTTTATTTGGTTTTAATATTTGAGTTTTGAACCAGGCGTTTGAGTTTTGATGTTAAATTCATTAAACAATTTGCTTTTGAATCTTTGCTACTCTATTCCATGAATCTTTCACTAAACCTGTGCCCCTAACTATGCGTCCATGTAAAATTGTAGGATGTAGAATTTTTATTACCAAAGATCTTTCTTATGCAATTAGTCTTATTACATTAAAAAAGCCTTCCAACCATTTGCAACACATTGTGATATGCATTGATTTCATTTGTAGTTTAGCATCCCTCCAAACCTAAATATCTGCCTGTATCTGTAATTTCAATTTATCTATTTTTTAGATGAACATCAAACCCTGTTTGTTTCACCAATAAAAAATTTTGGTTTTTGTTTGGATAACGTTCACTTTATTTCTGAACAATAATTAAAAAGTCTGAAAAATAGCCGAACCAACACAAAATATCCAAAGTTATTACTATTTCATAATTTTTATAGTAGATCCCAAAAACCAGAAAAAAATTATTAATTAACAGCAAAAATATATCCACATCATTGATACGCTAGTTCATGACCAATAATACCGACTCAGAGAGAGAAAGGAAAGCCTCAACGGTTTTGGGGATGTCAACATTAGTTTTTACCCCTGCAATCAAAAGAACTATGACTTGACCTGCTTTGATAGGATATTACTGAAACAGTTCTTGGATCCAACTTTCTAGTTTGTTGATAGAAATTCTAAACAATATCACTTCTATATAGTTATAGAATTTGCAGGATTCTTGGTTTCCATCTTCTTTAACTCAAAAATGATTTCCTTTTTTATATAATTTTTCAATCAGATGTGCAATTTGGGGCTGCGCTAATGTCATTATGTTAATAATAACTTATTGTAAATATTTGATGATGGTGGTAAACTTTCAAATTAACTGCTAATTTGCGTTTCTGTATACAGGTGCATAAAGCTAACAGATGAAGGGTTGATCCAATTAGTAGACAGCTGTCAGAGCATAGAGGATTTAAACCTTTATGCTGATTCAAGGTTTCTTTAAAGTTCAGTAGCAACTTAGACCCATGTATCTCATAAATTTATATTATTAACTATGGCTTGTATTTCCTGCAGTTTCACTGACAAATCTTACGTGAAAATGTGCAACCTGACGAAGTTGAGAGTCTTGGATTTGTGTGGCGCTATGGTGAATATTTTCAATTTTTTTATTTTTTTAACACTGTTCTATGCTTCGTGTATGTATGTATCTGGAAAAGTTATAATTATTAGATGATGTGCTAAGGGCATGTTTATATTAGAACTTATCTGATGAAGGGCTTTCAGCTATAGCAAAATGCAGGAATTTGGTCTCCTTAAATTTGACCTGGTAAGATGCTTATGCCTTTTAATGTATTTTTCAAAAATGATGTAAGATGTTGTATACTTGTTAGGCTTTTGTGCCTTCACTGACCTCTTGGGATCCCACTTGGCGGGATGAGCATTGAGGCTTCACGTGATGATCTGTGTATGATGCTGTATAATTGTGATCATATTGCAAAAGAGGTATTGATATTTCCTGAACAACCTGCTGTATAGGTGCGTATCTGTTTCTGACGTTGGTGTAACAGCAGTTTCTCAGAATTGTCATTTCCTTGAGCTTCTCAGGTTGACATTTTAACTTTAAAATACATAATGATTGGCAAAAATCATTAGTCAATACAACCATGATGTTATGGTCAATATCTTAACACTCAACGTTTCTGTAGTTTGTTTGGGATTCAAGGAGTCACAGATTCATGCTTAGAACATCTTGCACAATTCTGCTCAGAAACCTTGACAACGTTGGATGTCAATGGTTGCATCAACATCAAGGTATGAATTTCAACGTTTACAATGCCATTTTATTTTATTTTATTTTATTATGTTTCCAAGCAATTTCAGATTAGGATGCAGTTTCTGGGTGTTTAAGCACTAAGGGATGTAAATCTGGAATTCTCTTGCAGAAGCATTCCAGAGCTGATTTGCTGCAACTATTTCCAAAGCTTGTCTGTTTCAAAGTACACAGCTAGTCGTACATCTTATACTACTTCTGCATTAAGCGGTTACGATTCTGTTTGCTATTTTTGAGTTCACTTTACTTTCCTTATTTTCATGGCTTTGAGCCATTTTTCCTGCTACGATGTAGATCTTCCATTTTTATTTTTCCATTAAATAAAATAAAATGCATTTACGCTTGCTTTCTCTCTGCTTCCCCTTTTATACATTTAAGTTAAGAAAGCACTTGGCATAATCATAGTATGAAAAAGAATGGGATAAACCAAATAGTTGTTTTATTTTGACTTAATGATTGTAAAATTTTTCTAAGTTTTATATGATAAACTTTGAAATCATCTTGTTCAATCGTCATTCCTTTTAGCATAATGTTACCCTCTTGATTTGGGAATTTGTGATGTGAAATATGCAAGCACTTTAAGATTTGGGCATGAAATATTGAGAAAACAATGCAACCTTGAATGATAGTTAAATTAAATTTATTTAATTGCTATTGTTTGATTTTTTGATTTTTAATGTAACATAGAAACTTATACTTTGTGAACACCTAAATATAGTATTCATTTTGGTATGCTATTTAGTTTTCCTATCATGATCATCCTAGTCTTGTTCCATTAAAGTGGGGTTGGTTATGATATTTGGAATGCCTGGAGTACTTTTTGGGTGATTTTTGAAACTTTTGTAAAATTAAAGTTATTGTATATATATGTTGAATATCTTTATCTCCGTAGTGGGTAGTGGGTTCTAATAAATAGGGAATGATGGATTATTAGATGACATTTAAGTATTCTATATAAGATTAATGATGTTTCAGTTTAAAAACTTTTTGAATTTATAAGTGATGAAATACATTGAAATTTTACTTCTGTAAAAATAATTAGGATTTTTAACTAGAAACAATCTAATTTACAATAACATTAGTTATGAAATCATTATCATCCTAGCCTTCATCCTTACAATATGGGGTCTACTATATGAGTTCTCCATGGCCATTTTCCTGTATTAAGAGTTAATGTTTATCTCTCTTCAATTTTATAATATCATTGTGGTTCTTTTCATCTTTTTTGAGTCTCTCTCAATAGGTTTGCCATAATTGCAATATGACTTTTTTTTTTCACATAGTCAAATCATTTAAGATGTCATTCTTGTAGCCTATTTATAATACAAGCCACTCCAAGTTTTCCTTTTATATTTATATTGTGTAAGTATTAATTATAATATATAATAGAAACTTGATTTCATTACAAAATATCTTAGTTTAGTTTGGAATATAAAGATTGACTAATTGTTTTATCTATAGGTTTATGGATGTTCTTTTACTTTGTCACTCTAATAAATGAGCACTATGTTCACCTTATTTTGATAGATGAGTTTCTTATTGTTTAGTTGTTCATGGAATAACTATCTATAGATACAGATATATTTTTTGGTCTTTATACAGAAATTTAACACAAATTTGAAATAACAAATAAATAATAATATTAAAGATAAAAAAAATAATAAATATATTTGCATTAAACCTATGTAATGTATTGTAGCAGTACATGATTTATATAAACTCATTTACCAAGAAATGTATAAGGTTGTGAATTCATTTTAAATAAAAGTAACATAAAAAGTATTTATACTATTTCAATTTTATAAACCCCCAATCATCATGTAAACATATGAATGTAGAAATTATAAATAATGGTATATGTTATCCTACATAATTGTACACCTACAAATGCATAATTCAACATGAGAAAATCTTTTAAAGTGGGTTTGTAGAAGACGTTGTAAACGAAACAAGGTTGGATACTATAATGAGATTTGTGAATTTAAACCTTAAAGATTAATATGTAAAAGAAAATGTTATTAATTGCCTAAGGGTTAATATGTAAAAGAAAATATTATTAGCAACCCAATTCTCAATTCCTTTGAGAGTAGCATGTGAATGAAAACCTTCTTTTCAAGTAGCTGCACTAAAGCTAAATTCAAGTTTTTCGTTGAAAAATAATTACTTTACCATAACTCTCAAATAATTCTAGTTATGCAATATGCATGAAATCACCAAATTAAGATATCAGTTGTAAATTTTGGAATTTAAGATCATGCATTTACATAGGGATCATTGTTTGCGAGTGATGGTAAGGTGCTTGTTTTTCAAGTCATAAAACCTAGGTTCGAACCTGGGCATAGCCACTCAAAAGAGGTTAGGCTTCTACTCATCTATTGACCCTTCTAGCACCCATCTTAGCAAGATAAGCATTGAGCCTCTCAATAATGATCATATAAGATCATGCATTCACAAGCATGTTGCAGGTTTTCCTAGGCTTTGTGCAAGGCTTGCGAAACTGGGGATCCCAATTCTTCTTCACCAGATGGCCATCCATGACAGGTCACATCCATAGCTACTAAACCGCTTCCTGTCGTGGGTAACATTTTATCAGATTGACATAATGAACCTACCAAACTAGATTGCTATGACATTTGTTTTTATGATTATGGAATTAGACCCGTGATGATGGAGGACCATATGACGGAGAAAAAAGAGAACGCATCCCGAGCTTTGGCGCCCTGCACAGAGAAGAAAGCACCATGGCTTCTTTCTGCGTTCTCAATTAAATTCAATGCATGTGCACTATCAACCCTTCAAATGCAATGACAAAACTCTAGATGTTAAACTGAAATAAAATATCATGTTGAATAACAAGTAAAAGGAAGATTATTATTTAAAATTTAAAAAAAAAAGAGAGAAAGAAAACGTACTTGCTATCTCCAGGGATTTAACTCTGTTGGGTCCATGTACAGTTGAGGGACATAAAAAACTAACAGAACTTTCCATCTGGTGTGAATACAGAAGCTTATCAATTTATGATCTCAAATTCTAGAATTTCCAAACAATATCCACATCCTAATTCAGTGATTTCATGCATATATTTTGTATTGACCTTTGAACTCCACAGGTTCCAGGGTTTTGTTTATCACCTGCAACAGCAAGTCCATACCGTTTTCTGTATTAATCTCAAACTTCTCCCTCAAACCCACTTTAGTAATGATGAAATACTTTTCTCAGATTGAATTTTAATAATACCCACGTTTTCGGTGAGATCTATTCGTTTATAGTCCTTCCATTAAAGACTCTAATTCTTCTTGTCCAGTTGTCCTATATCTGCTTTTGGGTATGCACATGTTCCCACTGATTACAAAATTTGAAACTGAGGACTTTAAATGATCAATTGATAAACCACGGACAAATCTGGACTCAAAAACCAGAGTGTGGTTACTCTTGCACAATGTGTTCATGCATGCAAAAGAATCCAGCTTTGCCATATGTACCTGAAGCTTTTCTTTGATTTTGGAAATTCTTGGGCAGGCAGAGCATCGACTATGAGATCAAGAATCTGCTGGTTCCGTTTTAGTTGAGACAACGCTAAGATGATGATGATCAAGAATCTGTTCATTGTTGAGACTTTCTTTTATTATCACTGCACTTTCATGTTCTCCATTTCTCTCGCCACCGATTGGATAATTGACACTTGATAATCTGATAACTCAAAATAAATGTTCAGAAGATTCTAAACAAATATGGTTGTATGCTGTAAGAATCAAGAATTTCAGAACCCAGAAATCATCATCGTATTATGAGTACTCAATTAAAACCTGCCTTCAAAGCCTTTCTGTACACTTGCCTGTCATAATCTTGGAACACAAATAAATCTTCAGAAGATTCTGAACAAACAGGGTTCCACGCTGTAACAAACAAGAATTCCTGAACCCATTAGTCATCATGGTATTTTGAATACTCATTTAAAACTCACCTTCAGAGGCTCTGTACGTAATAGTTCCAGGAAAGTGAGTGGAGCAGAGACCATTCCCTTCATGAATTGAATGTGAATCAGTGCAGCCATAAAAGCAGAAATAAAAGGCAGGGAAAACAGAATTGTAGTATGAAATGAGCGTGAAGGCCAAGCTGGGCCAGGAAACAGGTATTTATAGAGAGATGTGAGAAGATAATAGATATTGCCAGTTTGAAAAACACCGGTGCTAACAATGCCAAAGACATTTTCCTGATCATACTGTGTGTGTTGGAAAGGAAAACGGCCTTGCCGATCATACTCTTTTATATCTGAAAGAACAAAGGCTTTTCTGATCATATTCTTTATCTTAGAAGTGGCAAGAGTCATTGGAAGAGGTTAGGCCTCTGGGTATAAGTGTCCATTTGGTTCATTGGGAGTGACCTGTAAAGTTGAGCATAATCATAGGACATCAGCAAACCAAAAAAAGAGAAAGAAAGAAAGGCCCACAGTTAAAAGTCGTAGCAAGTAGCAGGATTCTTGTTGTTGAAGTATTTCATGTGAAAAAAAGGTGGTGTCTATATCAAAGATGCCATTCAGAAAATCTGAGGATAAAACTGCGTTCATTGCCAAAGTGGGATGATAAAGTCGGAACAGAGCATATAAAGATTTCCAGTACAGCCTGGTGCTCAGATATTTTGTGGCTTCTCCCTGCAGATACCCAAATCATAGGAACTATGGTAGCAGCCTTATGACTCTGCACGGGCTTGAACCCATTTCTTTGGACTTATGACACCAACAGCTTATCAAATAATGCTTCCATGTTTTAACTTAAATGACTTAACAAATGATTGGACTCGAGGTTACTAAGGAGCTTATGTTTTTTTTAACCAACACATTCAAGGATAGAAAATGTGTTTTGTCAAAAACAGGCAGTGAAGAACTAATATGTCCATTGCACAATCAAAATAACGTTAAAGATGAACACTACATTTTTATGGAATATTCATCAGCATTTTAGCATATTTATACAGAAGTAGGATATTACAGTTACAATTTAAGCATTGGAGCATTTGATTGGCTTCTTCTAAAATATCACAAAAACACCTATAAAATTTCTTAATGATCTTTTTCAGCATATTTAGCATATTTATACAGAAGTAGGATATTACAGTTACAATTTAAGCATTGGAGCATTTGATTGACTCCTTCTAAAATATCACAAAAACACCTGGAAATTTTCTTAATGATCTTTTTCAAAACTCATAGGTGGTGAAATTATCCAATAAATCCTGAGATCCACGGAAAATAAAATTTCATCATAGAAGGGAAACAAACCACCTTGAAGTAAATAAAGCAAAAATTAAAATGCAGATATGATTGCAGTCTTACATGGTGGTTCAATTGTTGGGAAAGGATAGGGCTGCCAAATGTTCTTCGCTGCACCCGGAAGCCGGAAACTAGCGATATGGGATCTTTGATTCTTCGATGGCAGTAATAATTTCAGGTACACACATTTGCAGGCTCAGCTCATTGCAAATCTCTTAAGGTGCTTATTCTGAACTGATTCATTGTCTCCTCTTCAGAACATTGATTAGGTAAAAGGATTATCACCGTGAGACTCAATGTTCATCTTTCTCGGGATTGAGGATCTTTCTCGGGATTGAGGAGGATGAGTGGATGAGCAAAAGTCTGTCTATGCTTGAACCCATGTTTTGGAACTTCAGGAATAACCACCTTACCATCATTCCAAATGACTAGTAAAAAAAAAATGCAAATTAATGATGTAGCTGCCAAAATTGAGAATCAAGTTGAACAAAAAGGCCTTGATATTGCTGATGCAATTGTTGCCGAAAAGGATGTTCATGTTTTAAACCTGGCATTCTGAACAAACAAATTAGAAATGCCCATTTTTGCCGGTGGAATGCATTGCTGCCATAATTAATGTGGCCACTTTTCTAAGTACCCTTTGATATCAAAAGAACCATGAATACCCTTGAAAAATGCTCCAAACAACCTTATCAGAATCATCAATATTTAATGAAATAATCCTGTTTGATTACAAAGAGCTGGATAATCAAAGTTGCATCACCTTTACCATGTTTATTAGAAGCAGTGGCCTCTGAATCAGAAATTTTAATTTCCAGAAGAAAAAATAAAATCAAGGAATGATTACCAATTTTGAACGAAATCACGAAAGTTTGGGTCAAGAGTCTACCAGTTAGATGCCGAACATTTCATAAAAAGGTTAATGTTTGGATGTGGGATGGGAGGCCCTCACAATACCAATAGAATTCTCAATAAACAGTAGATATTCTTCCATATGTTCACTAAGCAGTGAAAACTAGTTCAAAGTTAAAACAAGATTAAGATTTTTACCGCAAATATACCTAAAATAAATTGAAGAGAACAATCATATAGGATTTTCACAATGCTTTTTCCATGAATTACTGCTTAAAACCTGTCATCAAAAATATGATTCCAAAAAAGCTACGGTAAATGTCTTCCATGATTAACCAGATTTATAGCTCATTAAAGTGTAAGTTTTCGAGATATTTGAAAGGTAAATGGTGTAACAAAGCAAGGAAAATTAGCTAAATCAGCATTAGCAGATTCTAGAGTAGCCTCTTAGTGACACTATTGAACTTTTCCATAAGAACCAAGCATAATTGTTAAATGAATGACCTTTATCAAAGTAGAAAATATTGCACTTTTTGTAACAGTAGTTTTCACTTGCTGAGCGTTAATATCTATTTCAACCATACAATAAGTTCTTTGAGTCCCAAAGACTTACTAATAGTTCCAATCTGATAAACAATTTTCCTTCCAACAATTTGAATAATTAGAGGAAGACTTTGCATCTCTATAAAGCATGAAACTTTTTTGTACCTTGGACATGTAGGATCAATGTTAGGAGTCCATTTCCAGAAAAACAAGTAAAGCATGACAATAAGCAAGAGTGCCAATAGCCACAACATTCAAGACTATCTTGAATTCTTTTAACTAAAGTAATTTAAGAAGTACCAAGCATGAATAGCATTCAAATGATCAAGAAAGCTCTTCAATTAAGTAAATATTCTACAATATGCAATAAAATATATCAAGAATGAAATATTTTTTTTGAAAAATGAATCCCATAAATCATTTGGCAACTTATAATTTGGCATAGAAGATCAATATGTCTATATATTAATGCCTTCTGAATTTGGCTTTGAAGAAAAGATCATCCCCTACAGGCTCAATGCTTAACCTACCAAAGTATTATTGATGTTTCAGCTTCCAAACCTTCTAATTAAATGAAGCACAATTACTTGTTTTATTGGTCTTCCAAACCTTCTATAGAAATGTTACTAGGGCTAAAACTATATTCATCCTTTTATTGTTCTATGAACATATTTTATCAAGATAAACCTTTGTTAGAAGATACTTCTTTTAATAGCAAAAAATATAAAACATATATAACCAATTGGCTATTAGGGGCCCTCATTTGGACTAATGGTAAGGTGCTCATTTGTCAAGTTGAATACTTGGGTTTGAGCCTAGGCATAGCCACTCAAAGAGGTTAGGCTTTCAACCATCTACTAATCCTCCTTCGCTCATCTACTAACCTTCCCAAGGCCCCACTCCGCAAGATGAGCATTGTGGCTACGGGTGATGATCCTTATAACTAATTGGCTATTATAACTTGTTTAATTCTTTTATTACATTCATGAAAGCTACACATTCAATCATGATAAACTCTACATTAATTTAACCCATTAACTTCGGAACAACTAATAGTTAAGAAAAACTTTAAAGCATCTTTACATAACTATACCAACCTATGAACCCAACTCTACCACCATACATTATTATCATGATTCTTCTTATTATACTACCCTTTTGGTCTTGGTTTGAATCTTAAATCTTGGCAGTAGCATTGTTGCGAATGATGTGAAAGGAATTAATCTATGTGGTTAAAACAAAAAACAACTATCATGTTTTGCCTTTTGCCTTACAATCATGAATCCATTCAACAAGCCAAATTAACATAATCTTTAAAACATTTGTTTAAGACCCACTGGATTTTAAACTAAGATAAAAGTCATAAAACAAGACAACGAATTTCATTGAGTTTGGACGGAGGTGACCTATGGATGTAATGGACACCCATGGACCAGGTTAGCAATTGAGAATTTTACGAAGAAATCAAAACTCAAGTATGATATATAGACGTATTTAATTGCCATATATCAATTACCATATATTGATGCGATAACAGACTGTCGCAAAGCTTGCGAAAACATATTTTGTTAAAAAAATAGAATCAATAAAATATTTTTTTAAAAAAATTTTGCGTTCTCCCTCTCCAAGCCTTTGACGTGTGTCCTTTCTGGCTGCAACTCCAGCACCGAGGGAAAATTCAGCTCAAATACAGAAAACAATATACATGACAGAACTCAAACAGACCCGCTTCCTACGAATACGAACTACGCATTCTCGCAGACATATTCAAACTCCAGCAATGGGATGATGATGATGGCGCAAGATTCAATGCGGTGAGAATCACATTATTACACGCTTTTGCACAGAAACAAGCAGAAGTGCTCATGCATGATGCAGTAGTCAAAAATAAAGGATGATGCCGCAGAGTTTCTGTGTTATGTTTCACCGGCTTAACTCTGAGATCATCTGCTCAGATTATTTTAGCTTTAGCCTCTCCATTGAATTTTTCATCTAGAGTAGAGTACAACAGCAAAGTCTAGCAATCAAGTCGGATTTTGTTCAGCTTTGTCTACTTATAAGATATTCTGTTGTCTGTGGCAAATTTTCTTGCAGGCGAAGGTCTTCTTGCTTGCTCACTGGTAGTAGTTGTTAGGACATTGGAGGTAGACTGCCTCACTGACCGGGACTTCAGCTGTGCTGCTGCCTGCACACTGTACAACTTGCCGGCCGAAGAAGGGCTTCTGCCGCGGCTAGGGCTTCTGCATGCAAATTGCTCCACGTTAATAACTTCCTCCTACTTCGGTTAAGTAAAAAGGTAGTTTCATAACTTTTTGAAGGTCCCATTGCTATATCATGAAATTATGTGCTTCCGTTATTATAGCACTAAATTATATTTCGTTCATGATCATGTAGGATACATGATGCAAAGATAAAATATATTTCTTACATGTTTCATCCTATATTAAACAAAGCTTTTTAGAATCAATGCCTCTCAGTTCTCAGCTAAGTGTATAAATGTATTATAACTACTAGTAATTAGGTCTGATATAAAGAAAAACTTTTACACTTAAACATATGTTATATGGTGGTGAATGTTGAACAACATAAAAGAGGCATGATAAACAAATTAGTAGGCCAGAAATGCGGCATGATAAACAAATTAGTAGGCCAGAAATGCCAATGCACAACAGTAATTAGTCTTGTTATCTTATATGGTGCTAAATGAGACAGTAACAACAAATTAGTGCATAAATGCTAAAGGTTAAATAGTTAGAGGAGAGAACTACACTATACAGAGGAAAGGCCAGGATGAGGAAGACTCTGAGTAGCTTCTATCTTAGATTGGTTAGTTATAGGAATGGTGTCTGAGATCATTTGGGCATGTTCAGAAAGATTTGATAACAAGCCTATAAAAAAAATTTGTAGAAAGCCACCTGAGCAAATGAAACAAAGATATTGGAAAATACAATTTTAAGATGATATTAAAAAATTACGAGTAAACAAAAATAATGGTGGAAAAAAACTCATGTATCCAACCACCATTTTTTTTGGAGACAACTAGGATGACGATAACGTTAGACAAAGTAGCAATAACCTGACACATCACTATGAACAGTGCAAGTAGTGTTTTTTAACAACAGAACTTAAGAAGGGTAAAAAATAATTTGTTTTGAGCAGCAGAAGTTCAGTATGGTAACAAATCAAAGAATAATATCTGTATTTACCTCCTTTCCAAATGTGGGTGTCTCATTGGAATTTGCGTCCTTGGAACTCGTGATCCATTTGATACGGCAGCGATGTCAAGAAGATTCAAATCTTTGAAGTTCAGCATGTCTGAGTCGGAAAAGTCGCTTCTTCTGAAGAAGTCAACCTCCGAATCATCCGTGGACGAGCCTTCCGGAGTTATGCGCATCATGTGCTCGGGCTTTCCTGTGATGTCCGGTCTGCTGGTCCTTTTCGCCGGGGGGTCTTCTTTGATAACAGACAGAAGTTCCCTTTCTTCTCTTTCAGGGTAGATCTTGCTTGCATTTAGGATTCGTCTTTGGTAAAACATATCCGTAATGCTGTCGTGCTTCGCCAAATCACTGGCTTCGAGTTGTCTCAACGGATCATCTTGTGATGTTAAATCTCTGCTGTTAATGCCGAACCTGTCCTGGTTCCTCCTGAATTCTGCACCTTCCATTCTGCTCTTCACTGCGCTTCGACGATCAACGGAGGCAGACCTTCTCTCAGCTGCGACGGACTTTCTTTCAACCGATGCCGATTTCTTGTCTGGAGATGGACGACGAATAAGACTCGGGGAATTTGTGTCCAGTTCCTCGATTCCCAATTCTCTGCCCTGCAACGGCTTCCTCTGCCTTCCGATGGACTTGCTTCTCATCTGTCACAGTGCACCTTCAGTACAAAAATTGTTTGTCGTGGAAGAGACATACAAACAGGAATAAAAGCAAATCCAACCTCTTCAGTTTGCCTGGGGTTTGGCAGTGCTGGAGCATCACTGTTTTGCTTGAGTGGTCTCGAAGGAGATACTCCTCTTGTGGTCTGCCTGTCCATGATTATCCTTGAATTTCTCAGACCTTGCAGTTGTTCTGTTTCTGCTTCCTTTTTGGCCAGGGCTAGCTTCAAATTGGATATCTGAAATGAGGATCCAGAAGATATTACAAGCTATTAGAAGGATGTCAACAGATTCTTGTTTGAAAGCCTCGTAAAGGAGTTTCTCAGATATGTAAATACGTAAAAGGAGGTAGGCACCTGTTCCTTGAGTTCTCTAACTTCTGCACTCTCTTTGTTAGAACGAGCTGCACCAAGTTCAACAGAGGCAACGCGTTCGGCAAATTTAAGGGTGCTCAGAGTCTCACCGTAAGCATCACCTTCAGGGCTAACATGAACGAACATGAGAGCTTTTGCCTGTCCTCCTGTCAAAAAATGAAACATATTGCCAGGATTCTTAAAGTGTCAGAACTGATGATGAAGACATCAATGCCATGAAACTTTTGCAGAGATAAGGAAAATGATTCCACCTAACGAATCTTGAAGCAATTGGGTTAGCTTGCTATTGCGGTAAGGGATATGCGAACTTTTTTGAGCTAACGCGGCAATGACATCACCCAATGCTGATAAAGATTTGTTTATGTGTTGAGCTTCTTTAAGCCTGTCTCCCGTGGCCTCGGATTTGTCCACTCTTTCACTTCCTGCAAGATCAACCAAGTGAAGGCATCCTCGAAGAATTGCCCCCGTAGTCAAATCTGCTCCCTCCACATGGACTGTCAACACACTGCAACACAATCCATATCAGTTGAAGGAAATATCCAAGTAACTATATGGCAAACAGAGCCGATACATAAGCTGAAAATTAGTAAAGTCTTATAAGATAAGAAATCTCTGTCTCATTAATAATATCTGGTATCAACACAAATGAAAGAGAACGATTCTTTACCTATGCGAACGACTGCTTCGATCATTCAAAGCAGTGGACCCGACGGCTCGATTTTTTTGACCGAGATTCATCAGAGTGATCACATCCGAGGGACTTGTAACGGGTACCAAACTTGCATCAGGTACATTAAAGCCATTGTATTGAGAATTGTTCCGAATTTCTAGCGTAAGTTGAAATTAAGGATTTCGAATTTCGTTGATAAGTTTAAAAATGCTAGAGAAAACAGAGATCGTCAAGTTAATTACAAACCTCATCAAGGAATTACCTTTGTAATTAAAAATGGTGAATAAAATATGGATGTTATCTTAATTTACGAATTTCAGCAATGAAAGGATATCTTTTGTTTGAACCATCAGTGACAAGAAGATCTCGTACTTGCTCGTTATAGATCTCAACCATCTGAACTCTAACATGATAGGACATAACATCTGTCCTGTTGTTGGAGATTTCAAATAAGTCGTTCAAAGCTCTATAGTTTACACCCCAAGTTTGCTCCGTGAGTGCCGCTGGTCCAGTCTGCAGAAGTCAAGAAAGCCGTAAGAACTTGAATGAAAAGAATTTGTTTGCCATGAAAGCGATTAGAATGTAATATTTCATTCGTATCATGATGCATGTATCTTAAAAAATGTCCTGCCCTCCTTCGAACGCCAAGGTTGCAAGTTAAATCATTGAAGAAAACTAGACATCCTTTCCATGATATCTTAGTAAGTTTCCACAGTTTCTTTCATGCAATATAATTCATGTGTGGAAATGCATTTTACATGATTTTCTTATCCCATAATTCAATAGTTGATAATCTTACCATGGTGTATGTTTTTCCTGAGCCAGTTTGCCCATACGCGAATATACAAACATTGTAACCATCAAGAACTGATCTTATCAAAGGTTGTGTATCCAGAAACACTTCCTCTGCGCAGAGAAATGGGAAAAAATGTCAATCGAAACCGCATTATTTCCGTTATACAGGCTGAGACGGGTACAAATAAAACACATGAATCCAATAAGAAATATTACCTTGAGTGGCAGATGAGCCGTAGATTTTATTAAACGTAAATGTCTTACGGGTGTCCTTCCCTATTTTGCAAGGATTTACTATCATAATAGTGCCATTCTCTCCTATAAAATCAACTGTAGTCTGGCAATCAGGTTGCCCTGGCAGGAATGGACGCACTCGACAGTAGACCCTTATGCTTCCTATGAAATAATAAAGTTAATCAGACTTTTGCATGGTCTTGATAGGTGTAATGTTAACCCTTTGTGAACTGTTGTAGTGAAATCAATATTTACCTTTAAGGTCTTGAACTTCGTTGTAAAGCTGTCTGTTTTCCTCAAGAACTCTATGGTAAGCAGATGCAGCTTTTGCAAGACCATGAATTTGATCGTCTGTAGATGTATGTTACAGTGTACAAAAATGAATCAAAATGCAACAATCAAAAGTTGATCTCCTGTTTTTGTCTCGGACAAAATTTTCACTATTAATGAATTTTCAATTTTATATTCTAGTAAAAGAAAATTTGTTTGGCTTTGTTCAATAACAGCAATAGCAACACTTACCGAGATATTCCATTTGATATTTCCATTCATGTTGGAAGGTTTCTAACTCGCTTCTTGTTACTTGGACGGAATCTTTAAGTTCCTGAAAAAAAAAATGATCTTTTAGATTTCAAGAACTTAATTTTGTGCATATAGGATTTTAGTTATAGATCCAATGTTAAATGCAGTTTCAAACAAACCTGTGCCTCACCTGAAATTTGTTTTGTTGAAGATATTGCAACTTCTGCTTCGGTTCAAGACTCCTGTAAAAATCCTTGTCAAAAGTTCGCTGAACATCTGATGAATCATTCAGGAGTCTAGCTTTGCTTTCATAGTTGCCATTGCCTGCCTTAAAGTCCCACTTTAAATTGGGAACTGTAGAGAGTGCCTCAAAAGTCTCTTCTTTTAACAAACAATTATCCTCCCCCTGAAGCAAGTCCTCCAGAAACAATTGCAACTGTAAACAGAAAATTTTCATTATGCACAAAATGATGTCGATTCTCTTCGGACAAAAACATTGGTCCTGATGGCTTATTTACCAAATAGACCATCACAAAGTCTACATATAGATCGAAGTAATACCTGATCCCGTTGCCTGACAAACCGTTGTTCAAACTCTTCCAACATTTTTCTTACCATAGATTCTAGAAGCTGAATGCACAAAATGTTAATCTAAGAATACAAAGCATAATATTCTTAATCTAAATGATAATAATGACAGAAGGAGCGTCATTTGCCAAACAAAACAAAAATCATTAAGACTCCAAAGCTCACCAATGGTCCATCATCTTTTCTTTCAGAAAGAATTGCAAGTAGCAGTTTACTTAACATTTGTGGTGAAGGATGCTGAGAAAAGCCAGAAAATCAGTTATTTCAGGTAAGCTTACATATTAGAATATAATAACTACGCTAATTTTAATTATCATATTCACTTTTTCTGGAAGCCCATACTATATGCCTTACCATCCCATTTGAATTGAATGAATTGTCTTTGCTCCCAGCAACTTTTGCTGACGTCGATTCTGGAAATTTGAGGCACAGATAATCCAAGAAAGAGGTCGGATCAAAATTTCCAAGAAGATCCTTCATTTTTCCTTGCTCAGATGTCTTTCCATATCCTTTGGTGGGAAATTTGATCCCATCAACGTTCCTAAAGTTAAAATATGGTCTGAAAAAACCGAGTCCTGTTTGCTTCCAATAGTAATAAGATTTCATAGACAGAACACAATCCACAACCTTGGCTGTTGAACCTGCCTGAAATGTCGGAACGGAAACAGAGAGTTCAAAAGACTTTTAGACTATATCAGGCATGTCATTTGCTGGCATTCACACTTAAAAATTTTGTTATGCATTGTAAAGGAGATGGCATTCTCCACAAGTTTGTATGACATCTATTTAAAGTGAAGTAAGAAAATTACGATAAATTGATATGATTTTCTTGATTTTGAACAGAAGTTTTATATTTTAACTTCAGTCAACACTATGTTATTCATCATTTACACGTAAATGAAAGAGGGACGGAATGTGCACTTGCCTCTTCTAAATCAGAAACTTCAAACGACATAAGTCCCAACTCTTCAACAGCCACAAGGAAGTTCCGCACATTTTCAAAATATTGAATTGCAGATAAAGCTGCCCCATCTGTCAAGGGAACCATAGGACCAGGATTTTCAATAACCTGCACCAAATCAGACTCAACCGAATTATTTCGAATCTGATGCATTCTTAGAACTATGTAGCAAAGAGACAGTGCATTAGTTAAGAGTATTTAGCCAAAGGAAACCCTGTCATTGTCTCTCAAAACATGTGAGTTACTGCTATTCAGCATCAGTCGACAAGTTTTCACCTGGCTTATTGCTTTAAATTTTTAACTTTCTCACTTAATACTTTTCAATGTTCATGAATTTCCACACAGCTTGTCTTTGACACACAAGATCACTGGCAATCAGGATAGATACGGAGCTGCAAACTGTACCACCTTATTTGGAAAACATTTAACAAAATAGGGATAAAATAGATACAGACATACCTTCGGAACGGCTCCTGGATGAACTTTGTTAAGAACATTACAAAGAATGAGGCCATTGCGTAATCCCTGGCGAAACTCTTCTTCGGTTGGATGACGTGGCAATACTTCGGCCGCCTCAATAAGCATCTCTCGCAGCCATTCTGTGGCAAGAAATCTTCGTGCAGCTACATTACAAATATCCAAAACATTGTGAGCTCAATAATCCAAGACTGCTGATTAGCACTGAATGGCGGGATTAAAGAATAATTTAAAGAAATAATAGTAAACAGTACCGCGTGAGAAGACCTGTTTAATCCAGTATATAAAATTGCTTACAAATTTGGATACCACAAAGGTACATATTCGGCTGCTCAGTTATTTCCGAAAATCAAATCAGGGCATTCCTTTTTCCGTCTTTCGCACAGAACAGAGAGAATAAAACTTACAAATATATAGATGATTTAAAGCCAAAATCGATTGAACCTGTATCTAATCGAGCCGTTTTTTATGCACAAACAATGTTCCTATAATGTACGGTTACACGGTTACAGAGATGAAGACGAATTTCTTGTATGTTCGATACTGACTGCTATATCGAAAGAGCCTAGGGAAGAAGCAAACTTCATTGATTAAATTACAGACAAGTCATTGACTTTGGTCAGAAAGGTAAAGCCAATGAAGTCATAGACACAACATTTAGGAACGAAAATCGACAGCAACCAATGTTGAATATTCTAATGTTGTATGTGAAATCAATCGCGCGATCATATCTAACAGAGATGATCAAAGGCAAAGGTGCTGAAACCTTTATGTCTTACATAGCAGGAAACCATACTAGTTTCAAAAGCTTCTCTCGATGGTTCGTTGTGATCAAAGGCAAAGAGACGGAATTTTCACAGATTGCAAGATCAAAATAGAAACGAGCAAAAGCAACCATAATGTGTCTAGAACGCTAATCGAAGCAATCATCCGTAATAAGTCTAGAAAGCTTACGAAAAAAGCATCGCAACCAAAACATTAAAAAAAAAATTCCGTTTGCGTTTGAATCAAGCAACAAAGCGAAATAACAAGGAAACGAATTCCGTTTTCAGTTCGAACCAAGCAACAGAGCGAAACAAGAAGCAAGCGAATTCCGTTTTCCGTTCGAGGCAAGCATCAAGGCGCAATAACAAGATAATGAATTCCATTTCAAGTCAAGAGTTTAATGTAACCTGCTTCTTCGGCTTTGCGCTCGGCATAGGTAGGCCTGGAGGGAGTCTGCTCGCCGGATTTCTTGACAGCATTATTATTAACACCGGCTTGCGACTGGCCTTGCAACGACGCCATGAAAAGGAAGACGAGGAGGAGGAGGAGGAGGAGGAGGAGAAGGAGACGGCGTTGAAGTGATTTTGCGATTCGCAGATGACTCGTCTCGGCGGCAGCAGCTTTTTCTTTTTGGACGACTGAAGACGTCTCGGTCACCAGGCGAAGGATGAAGCCTTATACAACGGAAACGGAGACGATTTCAAAATCGCTGCCTCTAAATTCAGACGACGCTAGCTCTGACCGGCTGCCATTCCAAGTTAAGGTTGACGAAACGCCAACCTCATGACCATGCGATTCCACGCGCAGCCAAGCAACAACAGCAGCACCAACACTAAGAGATTTGTCGTAATCAGAACAACACCACCAAAACATTTCCATTTTTCTCTCCTCCTCCTTTTCCTCTCCTCATTTGCTTGCTGCTTCTGCGATGCCACCACTGTTATCTGTGATCGCAGGAACTTTTGTTTTTTGCCTTTTGCTTTTGCCGCTACTGCAACTGCAACAGCTGCTCCTGCGCACGATTCGGATGCCGAGAAACAAGCATCTCTGTCTGCTGCTTGGCCGGACTCCGAATACAAATTCAATAATATGTCGTCTCTGCGATATATCCAGAAATTTGTTTGAACGCGCAAAACGCGCAGGGGCGGTACCCACGTGTCATCGTCGAAAGGACCCCGAATCCGACGTGGCATACCCCACGCCGCCGCTACGGACTTTAAATTTGGTCAGAGGAGCCCACACGTGAACGCCAATAAAAGAAAAAGAAAAAGGAATGAAAAATAAAAGGCGCAAATCAGGAAAACAAAAAGAAAAAGAAAAAAAAAAAAAGTCACCGCCAGAGAGACAGAGATGGAAATATTCTCCTGTATTTGACCTTCCAACCTGTATATTACGATTTATTTTCTGTACTGTCCAATTATAATACATGTACTTTTTGCAGGCGGCTAAAGTTTGGCTCCCGCCGATTTTTCGCGCTATTATTTAAGAGGGGATTTACGTACGTTCCTGTATTTTCGGCTTTTGAATTTTGTCTGAAGATAAGGAAATCTTGAATCCGAGTTTCACCATTAAGTTTTCAAATACGTACATCTACCCCGCAATAACGTAAGCATTAAAAGAAAATGAAAATAAGTAAGGATATACCATGTTTATTTATTTACCTTTTAATGAAATAAACATCCGACAATAACTAAATACAATATATTTTTGCAAGTTTTTTCAAACCATAAGTATGGGTATTGAAGGTGTATTGTCAAGTATGCCATGGATATGAAAATTAAACCGGCTTGAAATTTAAGCGAGGATGCCTCTTTATTCAAGAAAATGTTTTATATTTTTGTTGCGTTTATGAGTTTAAAAATAAAGGTTTAGAGGACCCATTTTTGTGCTAGAGACGAACAGCGGCTTTATGCAACACTACATTTGTCAAGGATTAAAAATCCCTTGAAATGATAAGCACAACCAACGACATGAGGACTTTTGTTAAAGTAGTGGGAGTGTTTGAGAGCAGGACCAGGCATGACTTTGAACGCTCATCACGGAGTGGGATTGTATGGATAAAAAGAATTTGCAAGGTTAGATGTCAAGGGATCACGGATCACATTTATGATAGTTGAACTTATGTTGGATGAAGAACGCTATGTCATGTCATTGCTTCTTCGATGGAACATTTTGTAACATCAAATTTAAGTTTAAATCTTTTGCTTTTTCTTATTCATCATCAATTATAATAAAAAACATATTTTTTTAGAATCAAATCATAAAGAAGTCTACATATATATATATTCTAAGTCGTAGTCGCGTACAATTTAAATAGAATTTAATGTGATTATGAAATTTTTTAATAATGTTGAATAATATTTTTATTTATAAATCAATGTTATAATGTGCTTGTTTCTCAAGTCATAAGACCTGACCTTGAGCCTAGTTATAGTCACTTGAAAGAGGTTAGACTTTTGCTCATCCACTGAGCCTCCTAAACATTGCCCTAGTGGAATGGATGAGTATTGAGCCTCAAGGTGATGATCCTTAATTCTTTAATGTGTAGTGCAATTTGGATAATAGATGACTTGGTTAAAGTAGATGCCCTATGGTTGTAATTCCAAGGGATACCCCAAGAGATGTGCCATGTGAAATACGGTAAAAATATACATAGGGCCATATAGACCATCATTGTACAATTGTATATTGTTAAAAAGCATTTTAATTTGATTCAAAAAATTAAGCTTTCTATCTTCCTAAGTAATTATGATACAGAGTAATGCTTAAAAGCATTGGATGCTCCTCTGGGGACACAATGTGCCACCATGGGTATCTGGAGACCCTTGCAAGGACGTTTGTAATGCATTTTCCGTGATGAGTGGAACCAAGAATGTTTGGCAAAAAGCAAAAAGCCATGATTACTTATTGGCCTCCCCCCATTACAAAAGTTTCATGGAAATTACTTACTCTTCAACGGATAAAAAAGCAAAGTCTTTGATCGTTGTGTAACTTCAGCCACTTACCTTTCCTACTTTCCTTCTTGTTCACTTCAACACGTTACACGGTTTTGAACCTATGACCTGCAGTACAATTTCTCTATTTAAATAATAGCACATACATCAATAATGATCTGGTCAACAAAAACAGCAAAACACTGGAGGTCAATTGAGTCCTTTCCTACTTTCCTTCTTGTTCACTTCAATACGTTACACGGATTTGAACCTATGACCTGCAGTACAATTTCTCTATTTAAATAATAGCACATACATAAATAATGATCTGGTCAACAAAAACACCAAAACACTGGAGGTCAGTTGAGTTGTATTTTTTTTGTTTTGTTCTGCAAGTCCGCAGCAGTCCCAGACATTACATGCATAGACAAGCAAAGTTTTTAAAAGGCAAGTATTATACAACTTTGAAGCCATCTAGCGGGGTTTGGTTTTTAAAATTTTATTTAAAGCCTAGCTCCACAGTCTAGTGATATTGTTGCAGCAATACAAAAGTTAAAAAAATATTAAAAATTTGTAAAACTGGGCCAGTAGAGTGGATGGCATTTGTATGGGGATACGTTATAACAATAACAACGTTCAGTCAGTCAGTAAAAAAGAAAGGAAGTTCAAGGCGGTGGTGGTTGGGTGGTGGGGTGGCACTTTTGAAATTTCAAAAAAGTGAGCCCCCATGAAATACAAATGCGACTAAAGTATTATAACTACAACAACGACATTATGATTGATGACCATCAACCATAATCATTTCGTATGATGACCATTAACCATGCTGCTGGGCCAACCTTAACCAATTCTCTATAAAAGAAGGAAAACAGCCCAGCACTTTGAGAGGCAAACAAAAAGGCCCATATGGTTTGTTGTTCACTATCATTTTGTTTCTTCCCCTCGTCCTTCTCCTCATCATCATTTTTGCATTTGTTTTCATGTTTGGTCCCTAGAAATAGCTAAATTTTAGGCCACCCTCACATCCTAACCCAAGGCCATTTAAAGTGGGTTTGTTCTAGTATTTTTAAAAAATAACTTGCTTTCCCATGGAATCATTTTTTTTAAGCGAAAAAAATCCCAACCAATGGTTTGAATATGGACGGACGGATGGAAAGTAAAGACAAAGGCAAGCCCATTACTCGGTATTGCTTGTGGGCAAGGGCAGCCCATCACCAAAAGGGGTGGTCCTTCATGCAATGTGTGCATTAGGAGTGACAACATACTATGCATAGTGGTCTCTCCGCCCAAAGAAAATTTATCTGCCAAGTTACCCTAGTCACACCGGGTAATTAGGGGAAGTTACCTGAAGGTCCCACCTATTGACTTTTGGTCGTCCAATACTTCAACGAATCTCAAGGCAAAAAAGGAAGAGGCTAAGATTTACGAGACAAACAATGAAATTTCAATTAGTTGCTAAAAGGGATGCACTGAACTCATTTGAAATAAATTATGACATTTTTTAAAAATCCAACCTTGCTATATCTAAAAACCTAAAATTTTATTTCATGTTTATGTGCTTTATGTTAGGATGCATAGTGGAAATAAGGTTTTTCTTAGCTCCAACAATCTAAAATCCAAGCTTCGAATTTCTTCAAAAAATAATGAGGTTTTAGCTTAGTGGTAAGACTCTTGATTTGAAAGCTCTAAATCATGGGTTCAATTTTAGTGGGTAATGTTGAGTTATAAAGTTCGAATTAGACTATATATCTTAGCGTATACGATTTCAAGCACCAACCACCCCTACCCCCCATACACACACACACATCCAACTCCTTCAAAATCCAAGCTTCGAAATTCTTCAAAGCACTTAACCATGAGTGGAGAAGGGCATTCATGGTAGTAATTGCTTGGACAACAAATTATGAGGTAGTTGTAGTAAATTCACCATAGGTTGCGGTAAGGTTGTAGTCCTTGACTATGGCTTATGGTCAAGTCATGGTGATGAGTCGCCATTTAACCCAGCCACGATATCGCGTACACAATATCGTAGCTTGTCTCCTCATCTATAAATAAGAGGCAGGTAGTTCCAATAGAAAAAGTCAATTTTAGAGTTAGTTTTGATTTTAGTTTTCATTTTTCTCTCAACCCTTTTTCTCCCAGTGTATGCTCGCAGTGTGGTGATTGTAATTGTATGACATCCTTATTCAAGTGTGACGTACTTGGACACGCACATGACCGGCAATAAAGATTGAGATTACTTCATCATTTCAGCATTCACTTAGCTTAATCATTTAATTAATTGTTATTTACTATTTTCTTAGTTAATATCTTCTCACCCTAAACTCTTGTTAAACGCGGAATGAGTACAACTTGATTACAAGCATTTAAGTGTGACTACTTGGTAACCCAGTAGCGTACCTAGAATTTGCGCTTGGTAATCCTAGTGGTAGTCGTGCATGAAGTCCAAGATGTATGCGGATAATCAACGAACGGATGCTCATCGCACTTAGGCTAGCTAGATTCTCTCTCACCCTTTCTCTCTTAGCTTAGTCAATATTACTTTCCATTGTCCTCAGGAGTAGCATTAGCATAGAAACACATCATACACCTCACTTTGGACTAAACCATACGTGACAAAGCTAATACTAGTCTAGGTGGGAAGACAACGAACTACGACCTAAGGTTAACTGTCTAGATGCCACAACTAGTCCGTTTGCGGAGTTCGACCGGATCGCATGTGTAACACTCGTATTCATATGGTTGAGTGTAGGGGTACCTCGCCACTCATCATTGGTGCTGTTGCCGAGGACAGTGCTAGTTATCTAGATTAGTTATATCATACAAGGTCGTTGTATAGGAATTAACGATATATCTTTTAAGAAGAAATAATTATAAAAAGTCACATATAAATTTACACACAATTTCACAACCATGCCTCTCCTACAAGACTATAATAATGCCACATCTAGTGAAGAAGTTCATTGGAGAACCAATATATGATAACGAAGATTGGAGTATGCAACCCGAGGTAGGGGTTTCTTATAAACATAAACGAAAGCAATGTCATCCCAACACATGAAAGCATAACTTACCCAATGACGATGAACCCCTACTGGCCACTACAAGCCTAACGCAAATACAAGAGTCTATTTGAATCTCCCGTAGGCATCGTAAAGAGAGTCGTCTATCTAGGCTCGATTTAAACAACTTCCCTAATTTCTCAGGAGGCTATGACTTAGATCCGCATCAACATTTACAAGCCTTCTACAATGCCTACGCATGGAACAACATTGATAATGGTTGGCAAAAACTCAAGCTCTTCCCTATGACACTCGTTGGCCAAGCAAAAGTATGGTATAAATCGTTAAAACCAAATTTAATACGATGCTGGCCAACAATGGTAGAACTCTTTAGCGAAAGATATCAACTACACCAGAGTGTCAACCTTGAGGAAACAAATCCAAGAGTGGAAACAAGCACAACATGAACTCTTGGACATGGCCTTAGAAAGATATTATGCCCTATTAAACAACTGTTCAGGCCATGAGTTCTCCAAGGAAAGGCTAATGTACCATATCATTGATGGGCTACGTGATGAAACAAGAGAGATCCTAGGGATGTATGCCCAAGGTCAATTATATGAACTACGAACCCATCAACTCCAAGAGCTTATTAAGTGGGTAGCAAAAGAAGAAGGAGAAATGGCTAGATGGGAGAGTGTTAAAAAACATCAACGGGACCAAAATCTCAACTTAACAAAGGTCCATGATCATAAAAAGGAGAAATCAACCTATCACAAGGAGAAAGAACCATCTTTTTTGGTACAATAATCATTAGAGGAAGTCAAGGCAAAGATCAATAAGATGTTGGAATGGACGTAAAAAAAGTGTGGAGAATATATTGATATTATTGGAGATAGAGTTTTGACAACTTGAGAAGTAGGACAAAATATCACTAGACAATCGTAAAGAAGGGATAAGGAAAATAAGAGCTCATCTGCCAATCATAAGTATGAATGCAACATTTGCCTGTACGATCACCCCAAGGGTCAGTGCCCAATCTTTTATATGAGCATTGGGGAAATACGTTACACCCAAAGTTCGTACAGAGATACTGTGTTCGATCATAGTGACAACAATCCTAGTCACGGGGCAAGTCATCCCTAAACTGGAGACACCCTTCATATCATCTGAATCCAAATGCTTCTCTAGTTCAACATCCTATTTCCCCAACTGGGCCAACATACTCTATCTCACTGCATTATCATTCTCCTTAATACTATAAGCCCACGTCCTCAACACAACCACCGCCTTGTGCATCTTACACTTCTCCTAATTTTCAACATTCTCATCCTTTTCCTCCTTTTACATCGCCACCAACTGTTCCTAAAGTGTTTGCACCACAACAACAACCCACGAACATTACTTGTGCTACTATTGCCAATAGCAGTGAGAGACCTCAGCAACATCGAAGGCGTCCCTTCTTTAGAAATAACCCTAGGAAGGGACAACACAATTCCAAGGCCACTGCATCCTCCAACTTAACACAAGTCCAACCCTGTGGTGCACCCTTATCTTCAAACCCGACGCCTCGTGTTACTTCATCAGGGCCACTAATTAACACTCCAACAACCATATGGCCTAATGAACATAAAGATGGAGGGCAACGTCCCGATCCTTGCATACCATCGAACGGTCCCAAATATCATAGTGGGTCAACTCTTTATCCAGGAACCACATCTCATAAATTGCCCTACTATGCTTACTATAACCAAGTTTGTGAACCCCAATGAGGTAAGTATGACCAAGTCTCAATACTTCCAACATGCAAGGATCCTCATCTTCCATTTATTAATCCTTGCCATCCTTAACCGTTTAGTTATGGGGGATATCCCCCATTCTAGTAAGGATTAATAACCACTTTTTATTTTCTTCAATTTTACAACTTTTTGTTTTCCAGTTTTTCATTTTTCAATTTCTTGTTTTATCTTTTTGTCTTTTTATCTTTTTATGTTTTTATAAGTAATCTCATCTACAATTAAAACACTCATGTGGCTCATTGGTTGAGGTGTGTTCTATGTTATCAAGTCTCAATCGATCAATTATTTGGATAGTGAGCCCATTACACCCACTCATCCATTCTACAAATAAGAGGTTATGTTCAAGGGTACAGTGATATTCTTGACATTCTTAAAACTTAAAAAATCAATTTTGTGTTCATTGTACCCAAAATGAAGAAGGATGGATCAAGAGGGAATGATTAGGGTGTGACATCAAGGGGACTTGGGGATTCTCTTTGGTGACATTTATGGAAGTTATCAGGCAATGTGATTGTACTAAGATCCTTGTAAATCTAATGAAAAATGGGAGTAAGAGTAATCAAAAGGGCACTCAAAAATCCAATGTTGTTCTAGGGGGTCCCACTAGAAAGACATGCACCCATGCCTGAAGGTTGGCAATTTCTTTGGATTCAGCATTCAAAAAAAAAGAGAAGGAAAAAAAAAAGAAAAGAAAAAGAAAAAGAAAAGAAAACGAAAAGAAAAGTGCCACAAAACAAAAATCACTCCTCCTTTGAACAAAACGCTAAGTGATCGTACACCTTGTTGTTATGGTACTCTCATAGTTACTCATCATGGGATGAAATAATGTGATGTCATTGATTAGAGGAATGGACTTGGTCGTGATCTTGGAATGATGGGTTAATGGCACCTTAATCATGTTTTACACGTAAGATTCATTGTGCCCTGGGTTAGTTACCTCCTGTCCCAATCTCTACAATCCCTTCTATAGCTCGTCTCATCTCACTATTCGTGTAATTGTAGCTTGTGTAGTGTGTAACGTAGAATTCTTACCTCATTCCAGTGATATTTACATGTGTGTGTTTTGTGGAATTAGTGCAGATTACATTTAACGCTTCTAGTGCCCACAGACACTTTTAAGTATGCTTACACAAGGGCATTATAAGTTGAAACCTACTTTGGGGAGGACCCACTTGTGTAATTTTTGTAATTTGCACTCATGACCCATCTTCCACACACCATTTATTACCCTTAGCATATTGCCAACAATTTTCTTTCCCTTATTACTATCCCTTCGATTCAACATTCCTATGAACCATCACATAGCCTTTTTCTCTACCATTTGAGGTCCTTATTGATAAATTCCACACCATCATAATTATTTGTGCCTTTCGAACTAATTCAATTACCCTAGAACCTCTTAACAATAGCCCCATGTCATTAATTCCCATTTTTAATTCCAAAAATACCTTAAAAAATTTGGTATCCTTCATTGTACCCGATATCACTAGGGACACGATATCGCATCCCGTCTAGCTATAAAAAGATGATCCCCCGCAACACTTAGCATCATTTTTCACAAATCACACGGGGGAGTTTTTCGAATTTTTCTCTATGACTTGCAAGTGTGACATCCTTGCTTTCCTACCTACATCTTGCTCACTGGTACTCCAATTTTTATTTTGGTTGAACCTACTTGAACCTAGAGTGTTCAGCTTAGTCGTGGGGGAGGGACATACGCCGAATAATGCATAACTTTTTTGGAATTTTTCATCACTCTTAGGACATTATCAAGGGTAATTAGTTGTAAAATTAAGAATAAAATGTGTCAAAAACAATTTCATCCCCTTAGGTACATCGAGAAACTAAAATTGGAAACCACCTAAGTAAAAAAGGACCCACTATTATAATTTTTCAGGAAACATCACACAGAAATAAATTAATTAATTAAGGCAAGTAGCAAGATATAACTTAACTTCAAAAATAACCATACTAATGCTTGGCCCCGTGTGATTGCAGATGGCCTCGAAACGTAGACAACAGGAAGGTCCTACTCAAGGTGGAAGCAAACGACCTAGGAGAGGCGAAGAACAAGTTCCTGCCGGACAACATGCGAAGCAGGAGGAACAATCATTTAGCATTCATCAACAGGACCCTCCTACTATACAGTCTGGGTAGGCAGAAGGAGTAGCTGCTACAACGCCTGAACAGGGACAACATCTCACGTTGCCCTAGGACTGTGTTTAGGCTATCCATGAAAGGTCCACATTCACTGTGGTGATTATGGAATTAAATTTTGAATATTTTGTAGAGTTCACTCTTGAGGCTGTTAGGGATCACCTCAAAGGGTCTCCCTTATGGCCTACCTTCTTTGAAAGCGGTGCTTGGTACCTAGGGGAGATGTACCAATTTTGGCACAACAAAGAACAAGGCACCACTATTAATATTTGTGGTGTGACAGTTGATTTCTCCATGTAGGCCATTTTGAAAGTACTAAACATTCTGAATATAGGGCTCTAGGTTGCTTAGTTGTCTACCCATTTAGATCCCAATGTGCGATGAGTTTGGTTGGAAAGGGCATATGGCAAGGATAAGACATTTGGAGAGCTGACGACGGAAGAGAGGATCTATTTCAAAATTGGAACGTATCGCCTCTTCCCCATGAAGGGCCTAAAAAGGATTTCAACATATGTAATAAGAGGATGTGTAGTGCTGATGGAAAAAGTTAATGCTAACCTACCTCATCTATACTTGACGAAGATCTTGAGGTGGTTCGAGGAACGAAAGATAGGGAAGATGGCATTGCCTTTCCCTTGCCTTATCAAGAAGCTATGCCGACATGCTGGTATCAGGGGATACACTAATGATGTCCTCCAAAAAGCCCAAAATGCTTCATATGCTAAATTTTTAAAGCCACCAACTGCAAGAAAAATCATTGGTGAGACATTGGGACTAGAACAAGAAGAAGAACCAATGGCTAAACCAACTGCAACTCAACTTGCAGGACCCAGCCAATTTCCAAGTATGGGACCCAGCCAACAACAAGAAGTAGGGCCTAGTACGGGCCAGGATCAACCACTGTTGCCGTAAGATTACAGACCGTCGATGAGCCACCTCAGGGCCATCGCTGAGACGGTCAGTTGGGGAAGTCGTGATGATGCAAATCTCTTCCGCGTCATTGACGATGCCATACAACCCATAGTTTCTTTGGATCGTACAAGGGGAGAAGTGTCTATTCATATAGAAGGAGAGGAAAGTACTTGGTCACAACAGATCTCAGGAAACACAACATCTTACAAGTGCAATTAGAAACTAGTGAAGGGGCCACTGTGATGGTCATGCAACACCAGGATGTCGCGGGAGTTGCAGAAGTGATTGTAGATCACATTAAAGAATCATTCAATGTACTTGTTATGCCACTAGAAGATCTCACAGGAGCACGGGATGCTCAAACTTTGGCTAGAACCTCAATGACTCCTACGGAACATGAGAACGCACTTGATCGATTGCTACAAATAGGACAAATAATGACGTCCCTGTTTGACATCCCTCAAGATGTTATAGCAATTCAATCAGACATCATTTCCATTAAAGGGAAGTTGGTCTTAATAGAAGTGAGGACTGAGCATGCTGAAGCAGAGGTGTAGAAATTACAAGAAAAGCTCATGGCCCTACAAGCAGCATAGTGGGACCCTTTGCAATTTGTTCTCGTAGACTAGCTGGAAAATTTCAAAACTAAGCAACTTACCCAGCTACTAACGGAGAATAAAAAGATGGCTGAAAAAAAAGAGAAGGCTGTTTGGGATGCCTCTGTAGCATAAGCACAAACTCATGTGCATATTAAGGCACTCAAAGCCTTACAGAAGGAAAATAAGCAGCTTGTTGCCAACAACCTTTGGTTGACCGCTGTGGAGAAGCAAAAGAATGTTCTTGAAGAACATTTCCATTAGTTGTGAGAACAATTCATCCGAGTCAACCAAGACATGAGCCATTTAGCCAAGGAGAATTGAACCCTCTCAATGGAGGAGGTACATTCCATCTACCAAAAGATAGCTATCGAAATAAGCACATGGAAAAACGAGGCCAAATAGCATGAAAAGCTGAAAGAGCACATCCAGGACCAGGTGGGGATGTACAAATAGATCCTTGAGAAGGAGATCCATATGGCCAAGGCCCATATCAATGCTATCAGTGCTCAATACACTGACTGGTGGGCCATATTGGACACATATGCATTTGCCCACCAGGCGGAAGTTAAGAATCAAGACCTGCAAATCCAAGATCTTATAGAATACATGGAGTTGGCAAATTTGAGGTATGCCAACCTTACCATGTTAATAGTAGGGTGCCTGAGAATAGAGCTCAAGCANTTTGAGGTATGCCAACCTTACCATGTTAATAGTAGGGTGCCTGAGAATAGAGCTCAAGCAATAGGTAGCTACCACCCACATCAAATATGAAACGGAATTTGTAGAACGTAAGAAGATGTTGCAAAAACTGGAGATTGCAAATTCTGAACTTAAGGTGGTGAAAGCAAGATACCAAGGACAAAAAGGTGTCACAATAGATTTGGCTCGATGGCTTGTGGATTTTCAAGAATACAAAGATAAAGCCAGAGCCTACGAAGAGGATGAAGGGTTTTTGCGACTTGGTATGTCAAGGCCAATCAAATGTTTCTACAACTACCCTACTCATGGGAAGTGACAACTCCATCAAACATTGAAACATTAGCATGGACAGCACAGGATCCCTGGACCGAAGAGGAGAAACTCCAGACCATACTTCAACGCCATCAAGCCTCAAGACATGGAGCACAAGACAAGGGTAAAGCACCTATGGAGGAGCCACTGACACCAGGAACTACATGAGTTCCACTAATTTTGTAGCTGTAGCACATTCTTTGTGTTGTGTCTTAATTTTGTCTTGATTCCACATTGCGGCATAAACCTAATTTCACTGTCTAATAATTTTGTACCTATCCACTATGTAGTCCATGGAGCTTGTTCTCACTATAACTTGAGGATAATTTTTTCCTCAGTTGTGGGGGTATGATGAGTCACCATTTAACCTAGCCACGATATCGCGTATGTGATATTGCAGCCTAGCTGCGATATCGTGTACACAATATCGCAGCCTGTGTCCTCATCTATAAATAAGAGGTAGGCAGTTCCAATAGAAAAAGTCAATTTTAGAGTTAGTTTTTATTTTAGTTTTCATTTTTCTTTCAACCCTTTTCCTCCCACTGTATGCCCGTAATGTGGTGATTGTAATTGTATGGCATCCTTATTCGAGTGTGACGTACTTGGACATGCACATGACCAATAATAAAGATCAAGATTACTTCATCATTGTAGCATTCACTTAGCTTAATCATTTAATTAATTGTTATTTACTATTTTCTTAGTTAATATCTTCTCACCCTAAACTTCTGTTAAATGCAGAATGAGTACGACTTGATTACGAGCATTTAAGTGTGACTACTTGGTAACCCAGTAGCATACCTAGGATCTGCACTTGGTAATCCCAGTGGTAGTCATGCACGAAGTCCAAGATGTGTGCGGATAATCGAGGAATAGATGCTCATCGCACTTAG
Source organism: Gnetum montanum (assembly GCA_015680685.1). NCBI lineage: Eukaryota > Viridiplantae > Streptophyta > Gnetopsida > Gnetales > Gnetaceae > Gnetum > Gnetum montanum. Next base: position 58,255 of record MNCI01007555.1, read on the forward strand.
GCTAGCTAGATTCTCTCTTATCCTTTCTCTCTTAGCTTAGTCAATATTACTTTCCATTATCCTCAGGAGTAGCATTAGCATAGAAACACATCATACACCTCACTCTGGACTAAACCATACATGAAAAAGCTAATACTAGTCTACATGGAAAGACAATGAACTGTGACCTAAGGCTAACTATCTAGATGCCACAACTAGTTTGTCTGTGGAGTTCGATTGGATCGCGCGTGTAACGCTCATATTCGTATGGTTGAGTGTAGGGGTACCTGGCCACTCATCACATGGTAACCTAAAACTAAGGCAAAATGTAAACTAACCAAACCACAATTAAGAGCATAAGTCATGCAAATGATCATGAGACAAGCCACAAGTCTTGGTCTAATCATGATGGTTGCTCTAGCCCTTGCATTTCAAAATGCAAAAGACTACAAGTGGACCATTGGTTGTGGCCACTTGTAGACTTTCACCATAAGTTGTGATGGGATCTATAACATCTCATGTTTCTAACCCCTTGGATTATGATTAATTATCTTTTAATAACCTATGGTTTGAGCTTCCATTATGTCTTTTATTCATATTTCTTGAGAATTTTATCTCATAACCTTCCTAAGTATTTTTATCTATGTATTATCTTTTATAAAATCTTGGAAACTTTGGTAAATTTTTTATTAAGCTTGCCTTTAATAAATTGTGAATTCTTTTATATATATTCTTATTTTAATTTTAATTTTTCTAGAAACATCTAGTGTTTTTTTATAAATATCATTTTATTTGACTTTTTGAAAGTTTATTTGGAAATTATTGATTTGTTGGTGTTTTCTTGCTAAAAACAGTTTGTTAGAATAGTGGTACATACTATGGAGTGACAATTGGAAATTCTAGACAAAAATTATCTTTTTATAAAACTTGCTCAAGCATTATTCTATTTCTTACTTAAGTGGACTTGGTCTTTCTAATAATCACCAGACTCTTAGTTAGCTTTTCTAATTATTCTGTAACTAATGGAAGAGATATTATATTGAAAACCATTGTTTCTATGTGATGTAGAAACCTAGGGATTATGTATAAAGCTATACTCTTGGTGAAGGTGTTGATAGAGACTGTGGGTCGTGGTCTTGCAGGAACCTAAAATCCAAGCCAAGGTATACATTCTTTAAGTTGTGACATACACCACAACTGGTGATGAGGTCATGGTCTAGACTATAGCTTTGCCATAGTTGTTAAGTAAAAATGAAGAATGGTGAGTTCCATAGGTGATGAATGTCAAGGTGTTGCATCAATGAGCCCCCATTGACATGGCCTCGTTGACGGGTCCCCATTGATGGGGCCCTATTTATGTGGTGTTTCCTATTGATGGGGCCACGTCAACGTAGTGTTTGCTACATCTATGGGGCCCCATCGACGTAGCATTTGCTACATCTATGGGGCCCTATTGACATAGTACTATAGAAAAAACTATATATACAAGCTCCTAGTTGTTTTTATGGAGATAGAAGTCATTGTAGTAGAAGAGCCCTTCTAGTTTGTTCATTTGAAAGTTAAAATATTTTCCTGAGTGCCCATAGTAGGAGTCATTGAGTGTACAGATCTTTATTCGAGCACTATTGTACTTGAACCACACTAATGTGTACGGCAATAAAGACAAGCTTCTTGATAAACCTTGTAGCATTTTGGATAGTTTAAATGTTATATTCTTGCATTTAATGTTTTTAATTATTTGTTCAATGTTTCTTAGTAATTAAGCTAATTAATTGATTAAGTAAGAAAAGCTAAATAGGTTAAATACATAAGTACGACGACTTCAAGTGTAAACATGTATTCGCCTATAATCCCAGCTACGTTATTACTTGGTGTGCCCAGGAGCATAGCGCTTGGTAACCCAACAGTGGATATGTGGGTTCAAGACATGTACGAAAAGTGGGACTAGATGCTTATGTTAGGACTAGTTAAAGAATAGTTAATTAGTTGTTAAATTATTTCATCTCTCTACTTTAAGCACCAAAGAACATAAAACAAAAAACAATAAAAATCATATGCCTCGATTACACTTAACCATACCATGTGTATTACAAGTCTAATTGGGAAGATAATTGATGAGACGCGACCTGCATGTGCCGCGATATCGCGTCTTCCCCTGTGATATTGCGTATGCAATATCGCGGTCCGCCACCATATCTATAAATAAGAGGCGGCACTCCCTTCATTTCCCAATCCTGGCTAGAAGTAGTGAAGCTCTGGCAGATTGATCACTCCAGAGTTAGTATTTTTCCCATGTGCCCGTAGTAGGAGTCCTAGAGTGTGCGTCTCTTTATTCGAGCAGCTTGTAACCTGAACCCAAGTTGTGTACGGCAATAAAGATGCACTTGATTGGATAACCCTTGCAGTACATGGTTTTATTGTTGTTTATTTACTGCTTTCCTAGTGCGCACAAGTACGACTTGATTACGAGCATTGGCTGCTTGGTAACCTAGTAGCATATTCCAGGATTCTGCGCTTGGTAATCCCAGTGGTAGTCCAATGTGTATGGCTAATCAAGGAATCGGCTACTCATTGCTAGGCTAGAACGTGTGATAAGTATGACTTAGTTACGAGCACCCACGGGTGTGTACGGCTAGCTAAGGAATCAACTTAAGCTAAATAGGTGCCTCAGTACGACCACTTCGAGCACTTGCGTTACGTGTGGCGATCCCAGGAACGATTAGCGTTTGGTAAGCCACAGTTGCATAGTTCAGGGTGTGTCCGGTAAGTGGGAACGGATGCTGACGCTAGTTAATTTAGACTTAGGACATTAGTTAGAGTTAGCTTAGTTTCTCAACCCTTTCCTCTCATAGCATAGAAGATAAAACAGAAAAATACCAAAAAAAAATCACATACCTCAGACTTGCTTAACCATACACCGTGATACTTACAAGCAAGCCTGGGAAGACAATGAACGATTAACCCCAAGTGTTTCTTGTGGTGTTAAGGCATTTAGTCTGCGGAGTTCGACCGGATCGCGCGTGCATGCTCGTATTCGTATGGTTGAGTGTAGGGGTACCTCGCCACTCATCAATAATGAATGACCTTTAGGGAAAGGTTCACTTCCTAGAAGACTAGTGTACTAGAAACTATAGCGTCCACAGAATTTGACTAGATCACATGTGAACACTTTGTGATTCATATGGTTGGGTGTAGGGGTACCTCGACCGCTCATCATTGGCATCATTGCCAAGGACTCTGTTTGTTGAAATGTGTGCTATCTAGGATTAGTGAATATCATTAATATTATTGGATGAACCCAAGGTTAACATCACTCTCACACAACACATAGTTACAAAAGCACATGGATAATTTTAATTTTTTTTTGCAAAATGTCTTCTTCTTCTCACAGGTGTGATGATGTTAAACTACTAGTTCCATAAGAGTGTCAAGTGGTGTATACTCATCCAGATGAGTACGTGCCTAACTTCACCTTCATCTTACATTAGGATGAGCAATTGTGATGGTGTGATATGAAGGGCAACATCGTAATTCCCCTTGATCAATCTGTGCTTATGATGTTGCTTTGAACTCTTAAGAAGTTAGGCATCCATGATCTTCAAGAAGAGTATGTTGTGCATGACTACGACTACTAGGACTACTATCCCATTAAAACACAATGCGAGTGAGATCGACATTAGGAGAAGCATCATGAAGCTATGAAGGGGAAACGGTTCACTAATCCCTTATTCCTACTAAACCAAGATGACAACGAGGATCCTCCCTCCGAGGGCTCTCAACATGAAAATTCTCCACCCCTGGTTATTGATGATGGGGGTGTGACCCTAAACCTGTAGTCTACAATTAAGAATATGGATTTAGGAAAAGATGGTAGTCAGGGTAAGGGATTAGATAAGCATTAAGATAATAAGAAATATGATGACCATGGCCATGATAATCAAAGGGGGAGTTGGTAGATACCATGGTTATGGTAGTCCTCCTCTCTCTTTGTCCTCTTCATCTACATCCTCTTCTTCCTCTTCTTTGATTCTAAAAGATGTTGTAGAAGGAATAACCGTGATGGAGGTGTTCAACAGGAAAATAATATTGATCACCAAGTCCATAATGAATGAAGGGGTAACCGAGGACATCATTAGTGACAACGAAATCATGATGATGATGAGCCTTTGTTGGCAACTCAAAGCATGCTTAACATTGCAAAGGTAGTTAAGATCCTAGCTAGGAATGTGAAAGATAGTCAGATCAAGCGCTTAGACATGAACAATATCCTAAGATTTGAGAGGGATATAACTTTGATCCATAGACACATCTACAAGCTTTTCATGATGCCTATGCCTTGCAAAACATTGAAAATGATTGGTAGAAGCTCAAACGCTTTCCCAGGACATTCATCAAGGAGCTTGAAAGCTGGTATCGGTTCTTAGAGTTGGAATCTATTTGCAGATGGAGTACCATGCTAGAACTATTTAATGACAAATACTAGATGCACTTTAGAGTATTTAATTTGAAAAGGAAAATCCAAGGATGGAAATAGGGAACACATGAACCCTTGGATGCTACCATGGGTAGGTATTATTCTCTCTTACATCAATGCCCTGGACATAGCTATTCTTAGAGGGAACAACTCTACCACATCATAGATGGGCTCAGAGCAGAAACCATAAGAACTCTTTGGGTTTATGCCCAAGGGAGGCTATTTAAACTAAGAGCTCATCAAATACGAAGGTTGATAGAGTAGATTGCAAAAGAATAAGGTGAGTTGTGAAAAAGGAAAAGTGTAGAAGAGTATAATAGGGACCTTCCATAAGAAAAAGGGAGGTTCAATTTTGTGATGAGGAGTCACTACTCGACAAAGTGGTGAATAGGAAAACGTTGTCCATACAAAAATCTATTTTGATATTTTAGGAAAGGTTGACAAACTATGGGACTCTTTGGATGAAAAATCCCAAACTGCTATGAAGATTGTTGAAGCATACAAAAAATAGAATAGTGATTGTAACTATAGGAGGCAAAAAGAAGATGAACATGCCTATCAGAGAGGTAAGGGCAAAGTTGGTGTAGTAGAAGAAGTTATGGAGATAGACTCCTATAATGAAGATGGATGTGAAATTTGTCAATATGAACATCCTAAGGGCTGTTGCCTTGTGATTTCACACTTATAATAGGTTGGGGTGTATGCACTGAATCTACAACTAGCATGTACGCAAGCACCCAGATGATTACCTTAGCCTTTAGGCAATCCAAGGTAGTTCCATTAGTAACAACAAGCTTACTATCCAAGTGGAGCTCCACCATAATCACTTGAATAATATCAATAGTGACACAAACCACAATCATGGGGAATGCCACTGCCAAGATAGTAGTATCCTTACAGGAAATTAGATCCATACAAGTATTATGTTTAGCAACTCGTTTCTCCATGAAGCTTTTCAAGCCACACATCATTCCAGCATCAGTATTATCCTCCAGAGTACCATCGAATTCATTCATCATCTACTCAAGGGGAGCACCCATATCCTTACCACCCTCTACATCCATTTGCACACATCCCTTTACCCTCAACCCAATTACCTCCTGCTCCATCCATGTAAGGAGAAATTCTCCCATATCTATAGTAATGAAATACTATGATGGTTGTACATTCACAACCAAACTTCTAGCTTAGTGGTTTGGACAATCAATCTAGGAAATGACCCTTTTTCCAACCCAATAGTCCTTCTAAACCCTCACAACCTAATGCGATTGGTCGCCTTACATCTTTAACACCCTCATCCTCTACATCAAACACATTCGAGTATTCTTCAAACTAAACACCATCTCAAATCTACTCTATGGTGTTAACTCATAATATTTTCGATTGGATTAAGGCTGGTGACCTTCCCATGAAAAGATTTGATCTAGGAAGTCCTCTTATTTACTTGTAGATCACTGGATATGAGCCATGCAAGGCTCTTATTGATTCTAGTTTTGGTGTTAATCTCATCTCTTATGACATATATAAGGCCTGGAACCTACCACCTTCCAAGAAGAGCAATATCTATTTGGAATTGGTAGACCAGTCAATCATCATCCCTTTAGGGTTAGTGAAGGACATTATAATCACAGTTTGTGGGTAGTCCTATCCTGCTGATTTTTTGGTGATCAAGGTAGAGAACTACAAAGGTGACTTTCCCATCATTATGGAAAGGGCTTGGTTAAGCATTATTGATGCATGAATGGGCATCAGGGATCTCTCCTTGAAAATCTCCAAGGAAAATGAATTTGAATGACTTAAGAAGAAGCATGTTCCATACATTGTGTACAACGATAAAGGGTGCAATTGTGTGTAGAAAATATGGTCAATTAAAAGTAAATTCATCAAATAATGTAATCAATGTGCATAAAAAATAGATATCCAAAGGTGCCTGTACACAGTAGCCACAAAACAAAAGGGTTCCCAGTGGCTGACAGTAGCACATTATGCATGGAATCAACTGGGAGCTTAACATGTGCTTATGTAGAAGGCATGGAAACTTGAGCAAGTTCATCACTAACTCTCTGATGATGAAGATGATGATCCTTATTAGGGAGAGTTGGTAATCCCTGATAATTTGAAGCAAGAGTCCCTACAGTTAAAAACTCTACCAGTTGGAATGGACTATGCATTTTTAGATAATGGCAAGCTGATTATCATCAATGCAAATCTTGCTCTTTAACAAAAAGACAAGTTGTTGTAGGTGGTTAAAAAATGGCCAATAGCCCTTGCTTGGTCATATCCTAAACTAACTAGAATTGATCCAAGGATATGCCAACATCACATCTACACTGACCTGGCCATGAAGTTAAGAAGACAGCTGCAGAGGTGGATGAACCCTAAGTTAAAGTAGATCATCAAAGAAAAAAGAGAACAACTTCTCAAGGTGGGGTTTATCTATTCCATTGTGGATAAAGAAAGGTGGCAAGTGGTGGGTTTGCATTGACTTTAGGTTGTTAAACATGGTAATATTTAAAGATCATTTTCCATTGCCATTTGTGAACTAAGTGTTTGACATCATTTCTAGGCATTGCTATTATAGCTTTTTGGATGGTTATAGTGGCTATAACCAAATCGAAATTACACTAGAAGATTAGGCCAAGACAACATTCATGAGTCTACAGGGGACTTTTGCATATTGTAAGATGCCATTTGATCTATACAATGCCCTTGCAACATTTCAACACATGGTCCTTAGTATTTTTCAAGAGCAAATTTGTAGCAAGGTAGAAGTCTTTATGGATGACTTCTCTACTTATGGGACTATATTTGAGCAAGCCCTGGATCACCTTGAGCAGGTTCTAAAAAGATGTGTTGAAACAAACCTTAGGCTCAATTGGCAGAAAATTCATCTAATGGTCTAGGAGGGCATAGTACTGGGGCACCAAATTTTATAAGAAGGGATTGAGGTAGACCTTGAAAAGATAAGGGTCATCCAAGGAATCACATGCCAACTAGAGATAGTCAAAGATGTTTGATCATTCCTTGGACACACTAGCTACTATCGATGGTTCATAGAGAATTTTCTAAGATCGTAAAGCCATTGGTTGAGCTTATGAAGAAAGATGCTCCTTTCACTTGAACCAAGGAGTGTGAACATGCATTCCAATAGCTAAAGGACAAAATTGTAGAAACTCCAATCCTATAGGCACCAGACTGGTCCAAACCATTTCACATAATGATGGATGTATCTAATTATGCCTTGGAAGTTGTGCTTACATAGTTGGATGATAAGAAACATCCATATTACATCCACTATGTGAGTCAAAGAATTTTGGGTGCATAGTTGAATTACACCACAATTGAGAAAGAACTAATGGCAGTGGTGTATGCTCTCGAAAAGTTTAGGCACTATGTGCTTAGCTATAAGGTGTTTGTGCACACAGATCATAGTGCCAACCACTTCCTAATGAATAAGCCAACAATGAGCCCTCATATCATACGGTGGCTTGTGATCTTGTAGGAATTCGATCTCACAATGGTAGATTAGAAAGGGGCTAAGAATGTGATTGTTGACCATCTTTCTCGGTTAAGATGGGATAATAAAGAGGAGGAGAGCCCACTCTCTGATCAATTTCCAGACAAACTCCTCTTTACAGGAGTAATCAATTACCAAGTTCCCATTGAAACAAAATGGTATGATAACGTCCTCACTTACCTTCTCACTTAGGAGATGCCACAAGATCTTAACTTTAGGAAGAAACAAAAGTTTCTTCATTGGGCAAAGTACTTCATGGAAATCAATATACACCTTAACAAGGTGTGCACTGATGGCTTGATTCATTGGTGTGTCCCTAATGCAAATCGACTACACATTCTCTAGGATGCTCATGAAGGCTATTGAGGGAGATGGATGGCCATGAAAATCTTGATGGAAAGATGCTATTGGCCTACAATCTTCAAGGATGACCACCAGTTTGTCTGATCTTATAAATGTTATCAAAGAAATGGTGGGATAACCACATGAATGAAGGGTCCTTAATAGTGGATTCAACCACTAGAGGCCTTTGACATATGAGGCATTGACTTCAAGGGTCCCATCACACCCATGTTCAATGGAAAGGCATACATCATTGTAACAGTTGACTACTGGATCAAATGGGTAGAAGCAGTAGTCGTCATTGATTATACATCATCCACTACTGCTAGATTTGTATAGAAAAATGTTATAAACAAGTTTGGGATGCCATGCATACTAATTTTTGACAATGGAACTCATTTTACAAGTGCTAGCTTTTGAAAACTTATGCAACACTTGGGGGTCAAACATAAATTAACAACACCCTATCACCCCTAAGCCAATGGTCAAGTAGAGGCAATTAACAGAGAGATCACAAAGATCCTAAAAAGGATCATAAGCAAATATAGGAGAGACTGGAGCACAAAACTCAACAATGCCCTTTAGGCTTACTGCTCAACATGGAAACTTCCTTTTGGCTACTTTCCCTACGAGTTAGTATATGGAAAACTTCCAACACTCCTGATTCAATCTAAGCTCCATACACTCTCAACAGCCTGTGAACTAAACATTGACCTAAGTCTAGCATAAAAAAAATACTGATCAACCTCAATGTACTAGATGAAAATCGATTACTGCCCTATCTTTGAATGAAGTGCACAAGGCATAATAAGCAATGACATGACCTTAGAATATGAAAAGTAAAATTTTAACTGGGAGATAAGGTTTTCTACTAGAACCCCACACATGTACCCTAGAAAATAAAATTCTAGATGTTGTGGGAGGAACCTTATATAATTAACAACACCTTTCCTTTTGGAGCCATGACCATATAAAAACCTGAGAGCCCAAATAAAAAGTAGTTGGTCAACATCCAACAATTGAAGCTTTTCCATAAGCCCAAGTAAGCTAGTGCAATGAATACCTCAACGGATGAATAACCATGCTCAAATTTTCGGATCTCCTCCTTCCAACTCAGCCATGAGGTAGATGGCTAATGAGTGACAAGGTACCCCTATGCCCAACCCTATGAATCACAAAGCATTCACGAGCTATCTGGTTGAATTCCATGGACTTTACAGTTTTTGGTACAGTAGTCTTTTAGGAAGTGGACGTTGCCCTAAGGTTATTCATTATCTTCTTGATTACACTTGTGAAGCATAATGGTATGGTTAAGAGTAATTGAGGCATATCTTTTTTATCATTTTATGTTTTATGTTTTTGGGGTGCTTGAAGAAAGAGAGAGATAGAGTAATTTAATGACTAATCTAAATTAACTAACTAGCTAGTCTCTAACTAATTCTAACATAAGCATCTATTCTCACTTTCCGTACATGTCCTGAACCCACGTATCACTCTTAGGTTACCAAGTGCTACGCTACTAGGTGTACTAAGCAATAACATTGCTGGGATTACCAAGTGAATACGTGTTATGCTTGAAGCAGTTGTACTTATGTATTTAATCTATTTAACTTATCTTGCATAGTTAGCTTAATTACTGAAGAAAATTAAATAATTAACTAAAGCATTAAATGCATAAATAAATATCTAAACTATCTAGAATGCTACAAGGTCTATCAAGAAGCTTGTCTTTATTGTCATACACACTATCATGCTTAGGTACAATAATGCTCGAATAAAGATCTGTACACCCAATGACTCCTACTGCAAGCACTTGGGAGAAATTTTTAACTTTCAAATGTAAAAACTACAAGAGTTTGGCTTCTACTATGGATTTGATCCTCATAAACACAATTGGGAGCTCATGTTTATAGTTTTTGCTCTAGGGTTGCATTGACGAGGCCCTGCGAATGTAGCAAATGCTAGATCGACATAGCCTGGTCAATGCGACAACATCACATAAACGGGGGCTTGTCAATGGGGGCTCGTATGGGAACCTAGTGATGTGGCTTATTGACACTTCATCAATGGCCATCCATGCTAATCATCCATATATCTCCTTAGTTTTTCTATTTTTTTGTTTTACACATTTTTGTCTTTGTAGTTATTTATTTCATATCTTTTTGATTTTAAATCTTTTTACTATTTTACATCATTTTTTATTTTACACCATTGTTAGTACGTATGAATCTTTCTTGAATATTTTTACATTTTTTATATATTTTACTTTATTTTGTTTGAGTGTGATTTTCAAATTTTTGCTAATAAAATGTGCTTTGTGCCAATAGGACATAGTGGTGCTATAGTTGCTACTAATGCTTGTTTGTGTTTTATGTTTTGTTTGCTAATTTTTGGTTTCTATTTTTGAATTTTTGTACTGATGGCTTAGTCATGGTTTCTTTTTCATGGAACAGGCAGTGAGTCCATGACATTCACCCATTCAAAAACTCTATGGTTTTTCTTGTTTTGGAAGTTTGAGGTCCCTTTCATTAAATAAACCTTTAATAAATTGGTGACTTTGGTAGTTTCTAGAATTGGGAAGGATTCAAAGGTTTGTATTGGGTGGGACTTCAAGGGGACTCAATACTCTTTGTACTCTTCTACTTACTTGGGTGTTTGAGTGTTTTTCATGGGCTTCTTACCATTCCATATCATCCAATAATAGGAAGTCAAATAACATCTTTGCAAAGTGTGGTTGCCATCCAAAAAGAAAAAAAATAAAAAAAGAAAAAGAAAAAAAAAGAAAAAAAAAACATGATGAAAATTCAAAGCACATCCCTTAGACAAATAAATGGGCTACAAGCATTGGTTATGAGACTAAAAAGACATGTTACCCATGCCTAGAGGTCCCCTCTAACTAAGGTCCTCTTTTACTTCCTACTTCTCTTTTCTTCTCTTTGTGGAATGGTGGTTGTTCTGTTGGTGCATTTTTGTGTCTCAAGGGGGTGGATCAATCTTGGAGTGGTGATGCGACCATAAGATGGTATGCAAGGATCAACATGTCTCCCCATGTGGCAATATTCATTGGGCCCCATGGTTGTTGGAGTATTGAGTGGTGGCCTTGATAAGGTAACATGAGGCATTGGGTTCAAAGAGGAAGATGCACCACAGTGTTGGATTTGTGCTAAGTTGGTAGATGTAGTGGTTTCTGAACTGTGGTGTCCCTTTCGATGGTCACGTCTAAAGAAGGAACGCCTTCAATGTTGTGAGGGACCTCCACTGCTGTTGATAGTAGTAGCACAAGTAACGTTTGCAGGTTGGTGCTGTGGTGAAAAATCTTTTGGCATAGCTGGAGGTGATGTAGAAGGGGGTGAAGTATGAGAATATTGAGGTTGAGGAGAAGTGTAAGGTACATGAGGTGGTGATCTTGTTGGAGAGGACATGGGTGGATAGTGCTCAGGAGAATGTTAACAATGAGGTGAGGTAGAGGATGCTGATCCCGTTGGAGAAATAGGGTGTTGAACATAATAAGCATTTAGTGTTGCAACATACAAAGGGTATGGTCCAGTTGGTGGTGGCCTTCCCCATGATTGAGGTTTTTGCCACTATGGTTGGACACAATATTTCTGCACGAACTCTGGATGTAACATTCCCCCCAATGCTCATGTAAATGTGACAAAATTGGACATTGGCCTTTGGGGTGTTCATACAGATAGATGTTACATTGATAAGTATGATTGGTAGTTGAGTTCTTATCCCTATTCTCTTCTACCCTTCGTTTCAATTGTCGCGTGGTGTCCTGTCCTGTTTCTCGATTTGGCATAGTTTTTTCTCTAATAGTGTTGGCATAGTCTCCACATATTTCATGTACCTAGTCTATCATCTTATTAATCTTTGCCTCAATTTCATCTAGTGCTTGCAGGATTGGCAAAGATGATTCCACCTCCTTGAAGTGAGTTGATTTCTCCTCTTCATGATCATGGACCCTTGTTAAGTTGAGATTTTGGTCCTATTGAGAACCTTCAACATTCTCCCATTTGGCTATTTCTCCTTCTTCTTTTGCTATCCGCTTGATAAGCTCTTGGAGTTGATGGGTTTGTAGCTCATATAGTTGACCTTGGGCATACATCCCTAGGGTCTCCCTTGTTTCATTACGGAGCCCATCTATGATATGGTACATTAGCGTCTCCTCAGAGAACCCATGGCCTGGGCAGTTGTTTAACAGTGCATAATATCTTTCTAAGGCCATGTCCAAGGGTTCATGTTGTGCTTGTTTCCATTCTTGGATTTGTCTCCTCAAGGTTGACACTCTCGCATAGGTTTGATATCTTTCATTGAAAAGTTCTACCATTATTGGCCAACATCAAATTGATTTTAGTTTTAATGACCTATACCATACTTTTTCTTGGCCAACGGGTGTCAGAGGAAATAGCTTAAGTTTTTGTCACCCATTATCAATATTGTTCCATGTACAGGCATTGTAGAAGGCTTGTAAATGTTGTTGCGGATCTAAATCATAGCCTTCTGAAAACTTGGGAAAGTTGTTTAAATCAAGCATAGGTAGACAACTTTCCTTATGATGCTTGCGGGCTATTCGAACAGCCTCATGTATTTTCGTTAAGCTTGTAGTGGCTAGTAGGGGCTCATCGTCATCGGGTAAGTTATGCTTTCGTGCGTTGGAACGATGTTGTCTTTGTTTATGTTTATAAGAAACCCCCACCTCGGGTTGCATACTCCAATCTTCATTGTCATAATATTCGTTGGTTCTCCAATGAATTGCCTCACTAGATGTGGCATTATTATAGTCTTGTAGGAGAGACATGGTTGTGAAATTGTGTGTGAATTTATATGTGAATTTTTAAAATATAATTATTTCTTTCTAAAAGATATATTGTTAATTTCTATACAGCAACCTTGTATGATATAACTAATCTAGATAACTAACACCATCCCCGGCAACAGTGCCAATGATGAGCAACGAGGTACCCCTACGCCCAACCATACGAATACGAGTGTTCATGCACGATCTGGTCGAACTTCGCGGACAAGCTAGTTGTGGTATCTAGACAGTTACACGTTGATCGCAGTTCGCTGTCTTCCCACCTAGACTAGTATTACTTTGTCACATATGGTTTAGTCCAGAGTGAGGCGTATGATGTGATCCTAAACTACTGCTACTCTTAGAGACAATGGAGAATAATATGGATTAAACTAATGAGTAATAGGAAATGAAGTCTAAGCTAACCTAAGTGCAATGAGCATCCGTTCCTTAATCATCCATACACATCTTGGACATTGTGCACGACTACTACTGGGGTTACCAAGTGTAGATCCTAGGTACGTTGCTGGGCTACCAAGTAGTCATACTTAAATGCTCGTGATTAAGTCGTACTCATTCCACATTTAACAATAGGAATAGTAAATCAGGATAAATAAATATTAACTAAGAAAGCAATAAATATTAACTAAGAAAGTAATAAATAACAAAAATAGTTAACAATTAAATTAAACAATTAAACTAAGTGAATGCTGCAATGATGGAAGTAATCTCGATCTTTATTGCTGATCATGTGCGTGTCCAAGTACATCACACTCGAATAAAGGTTTCGTACAATTACAAGCATCATACTGCAGGCATGCACTAGGAAAATAATCTAACTTCTACGGAAACAAAATGAAAGAGTCTAGGTACAAATGACAAAAGGATTTCTAAATGAGGTGGAGGGCCCTCTTATTTATAGGCTACGTCAATGTGACTGTGTATACGCGGCCCAGTTGATGCATTGAATGATTAGTGCTTCATTAGTAAATATTATTCTCTATTGCATAGGTGCCCAAGCCATTGATTTTCTCAAGAAGAGTAGCTCTACCATATCATAGATGTGCTCAAAATAGAAACAAGGAGAAGTCTTAGGGTCTATGCCCAAGGGAGACTTTTAGAACTAATGGTTCATCAGATCCAAAGGCTGATTAAGCAAGTGGCCAAAGAAGAAGGCAAGTTGAAAAAAGGAAAAGTATGAAAGAATATAATTGGAACCCTTCCATCTGAAAAAGGAAAGTCTAGTTTTGTGACAACGAGGAGGAGGCATCACTTGATGAAGTGGTGCAACATAAAACCTTGCTAATACAAATTTGTTTTTCTAAAATATTAGCCAAGGTAGATAAAATGTGGGATTCTTCAAACAAAAAATTCCAAACTACCCTTAGAATTGCTGAAGAGTATGGAGAACAAGGTAGTGGTCATGATTGAAGGAGAATGAAAGAAGCTGAACGTACCCATCAAAGGAATAAAAGCAAAGCTACTACCATTGAAGAGGTTGCAAGGTTTGAAATAGATGATGATGGTTGATGTGGCATATACCAATATAAACATCCTAAGGGATGTTGCCTCATTGTGTCATACTTGTAGGATCCTATGGTGTACGTGCTAAATCCTAGATTAGTAAGAAGGTAAGCACCCAAGAGGTTGCCTTATCCTTAAGGTAACTATAGGCATTTCCACCAATAGCAAGCCTATTATCCAAGTGGAGCTCCATCCCAACCTCATGAGAAGTATCAGCAGTGGTAGCATCCCCAATCATGCAGGATTCCACCACCAATGTATTAGTATCCTTACCGGCAGCTAGATCCATATGGGTACTATGTTCAATAATCAATTTCTTTGCATGACTCTTCTAGTCACACCTCTTTCCAACACCACTACTACTCTTCTAAGTATTACAAAGCTTAATCTCAAAGATGGAAATCCCCATTTTCATTCTATTTTCCTCATCCTTATGCACATCTACCTTTGCCTTGAACTCAATTGCCACTAGCTCCATTTATGCAGGGAAAAATTCCTACTTAGCTGCAACAAAGAAACATCACAAGGGTTTTGAATTTATAGCTGGCTCCCAGCTAGGTGGTTTAGAGAATAAATCTTGAAAAAGACCTTTCTTCTAAACCAATCGTTCTTCTAAGACCTCACAAACACATGTAGTTGATGACCTTACTTCTTCCTCATCCTCTGCTACCTCCCAAAGTGCATATTTTCATGTTGACCCATGTAGTCACTGATTAGATAAAGTCTAGTCATCTTCCTAAAAAAATATTTGATTCTAGAAGTTCCCTAATGTACTTGCAAGTCACTGGGAATGAGCCTTACAAGGCTCTTTTGGACTCAGGTTCTAGTGTCAATATGATCTATCATAAAATGTACAAAGCCTAGAACCTACCTCTTTTCAAGAAGAGCAACATTTGTCTTGAGTTAGTAGATTAGCCCATAATTGTACCCTAGGATTGTTGGAGGACATTGTGACCACTATTTGTGGTTGGTCTTATCTTGCTAACTTCTTAGTAATTTTTGTAGATAACTATAAGGGGGACTTTCCAATCATCATGGGAAGGGCTTGGTTGAGCATAATAGATGCACTACTAGAAATTAGAGAACCCTCGAAAATTTCCAAGGAAAATAATTTTGAAAAGATCAAGAGGAAGCATGTTCCATGCATTATGTACAGTGACATAGGGTGCAACTACATGAAAAAACTATGGATTGTGAAAAGTACATCAATCACAACATGCAAGTAGTGTGTTGATGTGATAGAAATCCAAAGGTGCCTATACAAAATAGTCACAAAATAAGAGGGCACCCAGTGGCTGATAGTTAATCTTGATAGTAGCTCAACTCTATTGATGGAATGGACCAAGAGCCTTACAAGTGCCTACATTGAAGGCATGGACAAGATGGAGCAAATCCATCACCAACTCTTTGATGAACCTAGTGACACCAATTGGGAAGAGTTAGAGATCCTTGAAAGTTTTAAACAAGAGCCCCTTAAGTTGAAAACTCTATTGGCTAGAATGGAGTATGCTTTTCTAAAAAATGACAAGCTAGCTATTATTAATGCCAACCTTAATCCTACACAAAAAAAGAAGTTGTTGGAGGTGGTCAAAAAATTGCCAATAGCCTTTACTTGGTCATATCTTGAATTCACCAAAATTAATCTAAGATATGCCAACATTGCATCTACATGAATCCTTCTATGAAGCCAAAGAGGTAGCTGCAATGACAGTTGAACCCCAAATTGAAGCAGATTGTTAAAGAGAAGATCGAATAACTCCTCAAGGTGGGGTTCATCTATCCCATTTTAGATAGTGAGTGGGTTAGTCCACTTGTATAGTGCCAAAGAAAGATGGAAAATGGAGGGTTTGCATTGATTCTAGGCTATTGAACATGGTAACATACAAAGATCACTTTCCATTGTCATTTGTGAACTAGGTATTAGATACCATTTCTAGGCATTACTACTACAACTTTTTGGATGGTTATAGTGGCTATAACCAAATTTAGATTGCACCAAAAGATTAGACCAAAAAAACATTCACAAGTTCCTAGGAAACTTTCACATATAGAAAGATGTCATTCGGCCTATGTAATGCCCCTACCACATTCCAATGCCTTGTCCTATGCATTTTTCAATAGAAAATTGGTAGTGGGGTAGAAGTTTTCATGGATGACTTCTCCACCTATAGGGCTACATTTGAGCAAGCCTTGGACCATCTTGACTAAGTCCTGAAAAGGTATGTGAAGAAAAACCTTAGGCTTAATTGGTAGAAAAGCCACTTGATGTTCTAGGAAGGCATTGTGTTGGGGCATAGAATTTCAAAGAAAGGGATCGAGGTGGATCTTGAAAAAATAAGGGTCATCTAAGGAATTATCAAATAGCTAGAAATCATTAAATATGTGAGGTCATTCCTTGGACACACTGGTTACTACCAATAATTATTAAGAATTTCTCTAAGATTGCTAAATCATTAGTGGAGTTGATAAAGAAGGATGCTCCATTTTTTTAGACCAAGGAGTGAAAATGTATATTCTAGTAGCTTAAAGAGAAGATCATGTAGACTAAAATTCTAAAAGCACCTAATTGGTCCAAGTCCTTTCACATCATGACAATGCTTCTAATTATGCCTTGGGGGCCATGTTCACTTAGTTGGATGTTGAGAAACTTCCTTACTATATTCATTATGTGAGTAGAAGCATTGTGGGTGCATAGTTTAACTACATCACAATAGAAAAAGAATTGATAATAGTGGTGTCTTCCTTGGAGAAATTCAGGCACTATGTGCTTGGGTACAAGGTGTTCATGCACACAAATTATAGTGCAAGCTGGTTCCTTATGAATAAACCAATGATGAGCCTCCATATCATATGGTGGCTAGTGATCTTGTAGAAATTTGATCTTATAATGGTAAATCAAAAGGGAACCAAAAACATGGTTGTTGACCACTTGTCTTAGTTAATATAGGACAACGAAGAGGAGGAGAGCCCACTTTTAGATTAGTTTCCTAATGAACCTCTTTTTTCTAGGGCTATAATTGAACAAATGCCCACGAAAACCAACTGGTATGATGGCATTCTCACCTATATTCTCACTTAGGAGATGCCGTAGGATTGAGATCATAAGAAAAAATAATAATTTTCTCACTAGGAAAAATGCTTCATGGAAATCAATGAACACCTTTATAAGGTATGTGTTGATGGCATGGTTCAGTGGTGTGTGCCTGATGCTAATGAACTACGCATTCTCCAAGATGCTTACGAGGGTTATTGGGGAATCACTATGCTAGGAGATGCACAACCATTAAGATCCTCATGGAAAGGTATTATTGGCCAACAATTTTGAGGAACACTCATGACTTTGTCCATTCCTATGAACATTTCCAACAGGATGGTGAAATGATCACTTATATGGAGGAACCTCATAGTGGATCCAACCATTAGAGCCCTTCAATATTTAGGACATTGACTTCATGGGTTCCATCACACCCATGTCAAATGGAAAGGCATACATCATAGTCAATGTTGACTACTATACAAAATGAGTAGAAGCTGTAGCTATCATTGATTGCACATCTTTTATGGCTACTTGGTTTATATAACAATCTATTGTAAATAGTTGTGAGATGCCATGGAAACTTATTTATGATAATAGAACTCATTTTACAAGCACTACCACCCCTAATCCAATAATTAAGTAGAGGTTACGAATAGGAAGATCATGAAAATATTAACTCGAACCGTTAGTAAATATAGGAGGGATTAGAGTACAAAACTCAATGATGCCCTTTGGGCTTACTGCTCCACTTGGAAACTTCCTATTGGCTACTATTCCTATGAGCTTGTGCACAAAAAGTTACCAAAACTTCCAATCCAAATGGAGCTCCGTATATTATCAATAACATATATCCTTGACCTTGACCTAAGTTTAGCATAGAAAGAAAGATTGATAAACCTAAACATGCTAAATAAGAATTGATTGGTAGTCCTATCATCTAATGAGTTGCACAAGGCATTTAATAAACAATGACATGATCTTAGAACATGAAAAGTGAACTTTCAATCAGGAGATAAAGTCATATACTAGAATCCTTCACATGTTTCACAAAGAACTAAGTTTCAAATGTTGTTGAAAGGACCTTATATTATCTATGAAACCTTTCCTTTTAGGGCCATGTTAATCTATAAACTTGAAAGCCTAGACAAGAAACTATTGATCAACACACAACAACTAAAACCTTTCCATGAACCCAAAAGAGCTAGAGACCAAAACTCCTCAAAGGATGGACATGCACGCTCAATTTTTTGGATTTTCTCCTTCCAACTTAGTTGTGGGGGAGATGGCCATCTATGCTGATTTATCAAAGTGGCTTCTTAGTTTTGTAGTTTTTTACACCATTTTAAGGATATTTTTCTCTTTCTTAAATATTTTACAATTTCTTCTATGCTTTAATTTATTTGGTTTGGATTTCTTTTATGTTTTTCTTATGTTTTGTTTTTCTTTATTACTTCCACGACTAAGTGCAATTGTAGCTATTAATTAATTGTGGTTTATACTATAATGTTATTTCCATGGTGTGGTTTTCATCCAAAAACTTAAATAATAATAATAATAGGAATTCAAAGGACACCCCTTAGACCAAATAATGAGCTACAAGCATTGGTTATGGGACTAGAAAGACATGTTACCCATGCTTGAAGGTACCTTCTAACTAAGGCCCATCTCACTTCCTGCTTCTCTTTTCTTCTCTTTTTAAAATGGTGATTAATTTGTGGAGAAATTATTGTGTCTTGAGGGGGTGGATTAGTCTTAGAGTGTTAATAAAAAGTCATTAAAATTTGTTGGTTTTAGTTTGGACTAAGGATGGACATTATCGGGTCATATTAACCACAAAATCCACAAGGAACTTCATGTGATCACAATATGGGACTCCATTCCACTCTCCACCTCATCCATATTTACTTCCCATGTCTCACTTCACTACCTTTTTTCATGTTTTGTTAAATGTCTTAGTTTGATGCATCAAGGTTTCTAGATAGTTTCTTTGGTGATTCAGTCCTTAACTAACCAAAACCATTAGTCATCCATGGGATCCATAGACTCCTTGGTTTGAGGGCATGCAAGGGAATTAAGGACATGAGCCTACTATGGGGAGGACCCACTTACATACCCCTTGGTTTGGCTAGTTAAGTTTCTTATCCCTTGGACATTTTTGCATTCAAATCTTTTGTGTTCCACATTGGTCATGTCTAGTTGTGCGCTCCTTCATGGAATTTGTCCATCATTCTCCTAATAAAATCTCCTTTTTTATGTATTATCTATCCCTCTTCATGCATCTCATTGTGTTCTTGGCTTCTTGGGCTTCCTTTGGACTCTAATTTTATGTAGAAACTCTTTATTTTTCATTCATTTTTCAAGTTCGAAAATTATGTTGAATAGTTGTGTTGATGGGATCCTATCAATGTAGTCGATCACATTGATGTGATCTCATCAATGTAAGGGAAAAACTCTATATATACAACCCAACACTTAACAAATTTTTGCCATTTGACATAAAAAAAAAGGATTGTTTGTGATTTTTTTGAGCCCAAAACCTTCCAAAGCCCATAACTTTCACACTGTTTGTCTGATTACTCTTATTCTTTAGTCCTGTAGCTACCAGAGGTGAGCTCTTCATTGTGGGGACCATAAACCTTAGGTTTTTGATGAAAAATTTTTCAATTTTTTTTAAATTCCACAAGGTTTAATTAATAAAATAATATTAAAATCACTAATTTATGAGAGTTAAACCTTTTGAATGAACTTTGGTAGACATTAAAATGAAATAATATTAAAATAATCAATTTGCCATGACCACAACTTAGCCATGTGTAATTTTCCAAAATGACAAGGTACCTAAATGTTATAGGTTACACTTCACACACTAATCCTTAATTATGTTGTGATCATAGATGGCACCTAAAGAAAAGCATGGACTAGAGACCAGACCATCCCAACAGAAGGACAAGTGGCCTAGAATCAGAAGGGGCCAACAACTAGAATAGCTCCAGATGCAAGTAGCCAAGACCCATCCAATGGGAACCCTTTGGGAGGAGCCCAAAGTGGAATCTGTTAGATAGATTCCTAAAGTTGCAACAGAGCAATCCCACTAGGATGAGGCACTAGGACGAAGGCCAATCCTTGAGGTCACTTCGATGGAGGCTTGCCTAAGGCAAATCTCATCCAAGGAGGTTTAGAAATCTATCCTTCAAGAGCTAAACTTTGGAACCTTCTTGGAGTTTGCTTCATGAGATGTCAAAACTCAACTTTAGAACTTTTCCATGTGGCCCATCATCACTTCTAGTGAGGAGTGGTACATGGGAGAGACATATCTCTTTTGGAGTAACAAGGAAACCGATGCCACAGTGAAGATCAAGGATATTATTGTGTCCTACTTGGTGGAGGCCATCTCTCAGGCCCATGGGTTATCTAAAACTAGGGCAACCTTGGTGGAAATTCTAATGTAGGTAGATCTAGGTGTGAAGAAAGAATGAATCTATTGATGCTATATAGTCGACAGCAAGGAGTATGGTATGCTCACAATGGTAGAACGAGCATAATTCAAGATCACAACCTTTCACCTCAATTTGATAATGAAGCCAAGAAAGTGACAACCTTTTCTACCCATGCATGCACTGCTCTGAGCTGTAGATCCCTAGTCAACCTTCCATAGCTGATCTATCTTGAGATAGAGAAGCACTTCAAGGAGAATGAACATGGGAAGAAGGCACTTCCCTTTCCATGCTTAATCAGAAAATTATGCAAATGGGGAGGAATAGCCTATTATTCAAATAATATCATTTATCATCCTCTCATCACTTCTTGGGTGGAGATGATGAAAGATAAAGTGCCTATTAAGGTAGTTTAAGAAGAGAAGTAGTTATCATCACCACCCATTTAAGAAACAACGTTGGAGGCATGTGCTGCCATGGAGCACATGCAAAAGCTTTGAGAAAACTCTTGTAGAAGTAGCAAGTTGTTCTGAGTGATGATCCATTTATCTACTGACCAACCTTGAGCCATCTAAATGAGGTAACTCATACAATAAGCTAGTTGGAGGACACAGTGCTGAATTTCTCTATCCAACAAATGTAAGCACCCATGCACTCAAGTCATAGTGCCTAAGAGGTAACAATGTTCATTTCACAATAGCAGTAGTTTCCAAAAATCTCTAGAAATGTTGCTACCTTCTTAGTACACTTGAAGGAGGGTGATGGGGTAACTATCTTGGTGATGCAATACTAAGGGTAGGAAACAATGGTTGAGGTAGTGGTAGATAGAGTGGGTAAAGTCTTGAATGTTCCTGTGGCATCTATGTCAAATAGTGCTACACTTAGATATGTGTAGATGTCCACAGGAATGGAAAGTGGGAGGTTCAGTGCAACCCAGCATAAGGAGTTGTTGGAACAACTAGTGAGCACCTAGTAATCAATTTTAGAGTTCTTTGACCTTCTGAATGACATCACTACTATTCCATCGGTGCTGTTGGAGGCAAAGTGCAAGTGTATCATTGCAAAGGCTTAACTTGAAACAAAAAAAGCTAAGAATCAATGCTTGGCTATGGAAGTTGCAAAACTTAGAGCCTAGTTAATTGATTCCATGATACTCAACCAAGTAGTAACCAGGGATGAAACTTTTTAGTAGCTTTAGTTCAAACTTTAAGAGGTTAAGTATGTGAAGGAGTTGGTGATCTTTGACTAGTCTTTAGCTGATGCCATCATCTATAACATTAATAAGGACTTGCTGAAGGTTTGCTAGGAGAATGAAAATTTGACTAAGGAGAATCATCACTTGCATATTGTCAAGCTCCAAAATGAGTAAATGGTTAAATATATGAGACAATAGTAGGAGTAGCTTGCCAAGGTGACAATGGACTTGAGGAGGTTGACAATAGAGAACAAAAATCTCTTAATAGAGGAGGTCCATGCACTTTTGTGAGAGGTCTACAATTGAAATTGCCACTTGGAAAAACAAGGCCCTTAAATTCGAAAGGGTTAAAAACCATTCTAGGAACCAGGTTGGCTTATAGAAGGAGATCAATGAAAAAGAAATCAAGCTAACAAAGGCAAAGGGGAATGAGTCCTTCTAGTAGCTCTAATAAGGAGGTGACTTGTGGCAACCTATTTTTGATGGGCTGAATGCATACAACAAAGTTGAAATCTACATCAAGGAGCCGTAGATCGAGGAGATGATTGAATACATGGAGCTTACCAACCTTCAGTATGCAAATTTGGCAATGTTGATTACCAGAAGGTCAAGGTCAAATTTAGAGAAGCAGGTGGCTGGCTTGTACCTATTGTACAAGGTCAATTTCAAGCACCATAAGGAGACAAAGCAGAAACTTAAAATGAAAAATGTTGAACTTGATGTTCTCTGGCAGTGCTCCACTAATTAGTGATCTATAGTTAAGAACCTAGCCTAAAGGATGAATGACTACTAAGAGCTGTAGAGTACCGTTAAGGTGTTTGATGTTGAATAAAAGTAATTCGTAGCTTGGTTCATCAATGTGAAGGAGCTGTACCCTATAATGCCCTATCTGTGGGATATTTCTATACTAGTTTGCATTGGTAATGTTGCATGGACCATGCGCAATTAGCAAAGTAAGAAGGAGAAGATGAAGGCATTGCTAGATGCTTTCCGTCTTCCACTAGCAATCATAGTTGCAATTGGACAACCACAACTATAGCCTCAGCCACAACAACTACATGCACCAAAGGTAGGATAAGGTCCTTTGACACCTCAAGAATCTTCGCCACCTAGGACCATATGATTTCTCTGCTTGTCTTTAAGCCACTAGAGGAGTTATGCTATTAGTTTTGTCATGGTGTTCAATTTTTTTATCATGAACACCAAATTTTGTAAAAGTTGTTGATCTTTACACTTTGGGCACTTAGCATTTGTGTGTGTTTGTTTGTGTCAGTGTATTTGTTAATAATGCCATACCTTCCCAAAATTTTGTAAAGAAGTTGTTCCTTCTTTTGTTTACTCAAGGACAAATTTTCATTTAGTTATGGGGGCATAATGAGTTATGCATCAGCCACATTGATAGAATCCTATTAACATAGGGTTTGCTACATCAATGGGTACTTGCCAACATAGTATCATGTCTTGCCTATAAATGTGCATGCATCTACCACATTTATGAAATCCATTCATTAGTAGCATAGTAGAAATCTTGTAGTTTGTTCTTTTGAGAGTTATAATATTTTCTAAGTGCCCACAATAGGAGTGAGAAGTATATATATCTTTATTTGAGCACAAATGTACCTAAGCACGTCAGTGTGATTGGCAATAAAGACAAGCTTTCTTCATAAACCTTGAAGCACTTAGACTTAGCTTAATGTTTACTTAATCGATTTATTATTCATGTAGTTTACTTTAATGCATTTAATTAATTAATTAAATTTGGATAATTAATACACATAAGTACAACCATCTTGAGCATACGATTAATGCTTGGTAATCCCAGTAGTGCTTAATGCTTGGTAACCTAGTAGCGTTGTAACATGTTTAAGACGTGTATGGTAGATGGAAACGGATACTTATATTAGGATTAGTTAAGCATTAGTTATTTATTAGATTAATTCAACATTTAATTACTTCATTTTCAACACTTAGGAAAATTAAGCAAAAAACATAAAAATGATAAAAATCATATCCCTCAGTTACACGTAATCATACCTTTTGCCATTTGCAAGTGAAACTGAGAAGACAACGATCACATCTGTTAGATTCTCTACCTAGACCTAGCACACTAGAATTTGTCTAGATTGCTTAGTGAACACTAGTGATTCATATGATTGGGCATAGGGATTGCTTTTTGCTCATCAAGTGGTATCCTTTACATATCTCAACACATGTTTAAGGAAGGTCATGCATGAGAGCCTATGTTCTTGCATTAACCTTGAAAGATAGGATATTATAAATTTAAGATTTGACAATGTATGACAAAGGAATCTAAGTAAGTCAATCATGCCTCTATAGAAAGAGGTATTCCCCAAAGTAGAGTCATCCTTCTTTTTTAACTTGCAAATTGGAGGAAGTGGGGTTATGGTAATCCTTAAATTTTATAGTTCATGCTCATTAAAAGTAACATTGCTTACAAAATACCATTTTTTTCTAATGGTTCAAAGCATTTGTACCCATTAGTCTTGATATCATAGATCATGAATACACTTTTCCTCACCCCCATCATCTAGGTTGCTAATTAGGGCATTTTGGATTTTTACATAAAAAGCACATTCAAAGACTTTAAGGTAGGATAGATTAGGCACTTAAAAAAATGATCATTACCTAAAGCTTTAATGCTTGTCCTAAAAGGAAAGGATCTAGGAGGATCAGTGGAAGAGTGCTAGCTTAAACTCTTTCAAGTGGTTACACCTAAAGAGTTTAGGCACTTTCTGGACAATAATTCATAGGAAGTTTTGTCAACATTAGGAGTAGTGATTAAACTACTAAGGATGTAGGTAGCCACATATATGACCTCATTTGAATAGATGTTGGAAATTAAGACATGCTTCAAGAGATACCTTGATATCTCTTGGATGACATCATTCTTCAATTTTGCCACATTTTTACTTTGGGGTTTATAGTTATATGTAGTTTTCTTTGCTATCTCATGAGCCTTACAATATTGTTCAAATTAATTATTTACAAATTTAATAAATTTATCACTCATAACATTTACCTTTATGCTTAGTTTAGTTTGAATTAACTTCTAAAAGTTTTGAAATACTTCACATAGTTTTTTATTAAAGTAAAGAATGTATATCCATGCATATCTTGATAAGTGATCAATAATAACAAGAATGTACATATCTTCTCCATGTGTAATGATGAGAATTATGTCCATAGTATCCATATGGAGGAGCTCTAAAGACTTGCTTCTTATCTCTATTTGGATTGAATGTGAAAGGACCTTTTGATTATCCTTATCCTTCAAGCATGCATTGCATACTTCTCGTGGTCTTTCTACAATCTTGTACCTAATGGTTCCTTCAAGTCTTCATCATTTTGAAGATATTGGAGAAGGCATGTCTAAGGCTCCACTACCACAATCTAGCTATCTCCTATCTTGATCTTTATATTACATCTTTAAAATGCAACCTCAAAAAAATAAATTTGGTTGTTTAGCATAGAAACCCTAGGTATAAACCTTTTGTAGTCTCATATTATGTAGATATCATTCAAAAATGTAACCTTATTTTATCTTCCTATCATTTGTACAATTGATAAGAGGAAAATAATAGTTTAGAAATGTAAAATACATCATTTATTTTCACTTGAGTGCAATTTTCAAGAGCAATTAGATAATTCTTAATATTTTTTGCATATCCATTATCTCTTATCTTTATAGAACCAAGACTACTAAACTACTTGAAATTAAAAAAAAAAACATTACTTGTTAGCATCATTGGAACAACCATTATTAAGAATCTATATGTAAGAATCAATCTCTTTAGTCATATGAAAGGCAACAAAATTAGAATTGAGATATCTTACCTAATGAGTCATAATTATATAGGCTGCATTGATGTAGCCCCTTTGATGTATCCCCATTGACACAATGTTGGATGATTTGACGTAGATGCATTAATGCTAACATAGGCAAAGCCTATACAAATGTGTTTGTCATTCATATTTATGACATCTTAGATTCATAGTATAGCGAAGCCCTTCTAGTTTCATTTCTCCAGAATTAGAATATTTTTTCTCTGAGTGCCCATAGTATGAATTAAAGAGATTGTACAATGCTTTATTTGAATTCCATGCACCTGAATGCATTTGCATGAATGACAACAAAGTTGATATTTTTGATATTCATTGCAACACTTGGATTAGTTTACTTTTTTCTACTTGCACTTTACTTTCAGTAGAATCTACATTCATGGTTTTAATTACTTAATATAAATAGTCTTAAAAACATAAGTACAACCACTTTGAGCAATAATCTTAGTAGTGGTCATTTTGTATGCCCAATAATAGCCACTTGGTAACCTAGCAGCATTGATACTAGTATAGGATATGTAAGGTAAGTGGGAATAGTTACTTTACATTAGGATAGCTAGTTATTAGATTAGCTAAGTAGTTAGATAATTAAGTTTTAATCCTTCACTCAACCATTTAGCCATTAGGATAAAAAAAATAGATAAAAATACTTATAAAAATGAACATCATGAGCCCTAACTCATATTTAACTATACATACTAATAACGTAAGTGTGAGTTAGGAAGAAAATAATCATACAACCTCTTGCATCACAATTTAAGAGTATAAAAAAACTTAGGAACTAAGTCCATAGAATATGACTAGATTGCTAGTGAACACTTGTGATTCATATGGTTGGGTGTAGGGGATACATGTTTCTAATCATTGGTATCATTGCCAAGGACTATAGTTAGCTAAGTGCACTAATTAGTAGTAGATTGTGAAGTTATATAAAATGTTATAAAGATAACATAACAATGACCAACTATCATCCAATAATGAAAAAAATTCAAGAAATAAAATATTAAAGGTATACTATTTTTATATATAATTAATATGGCTTCTTCTTGAAAGGAAAAATCTCCACACTTAGAGTTTTCTATGCCCATCTAAATCATTATAATTCAAATTTCACTTTCATCCTACATAAAGATGAATAGATGTGCTAAAGGAACATAGAAGGTAACATTGTGTTACCTCCTAATCAATCTATTCCTACCATACTGATGACCAATCTCATTAGACTATGCATCATTGTACTCAACTTAGACTTTGAGGTCCAAGACCATACTTCAAAAACTATTATCCTACAGATGCCTAGTTGATGAATGGTGAGGCATCCAACACTTAACCATAGAAGTCACGAGTGTTTACACGTGACTTGATCATAATCTGTATATGGAAAATGTTGTAATGCTAGTAATTAAACTTAAGTTCATGATCATTGTCTTTTCACTTTGAGCTAGTGAAGTACAAGTGTATGGCTAAGGTCTCAATGAGGCATATGATAATTGATGTTATTTGGTTGATGATGCTCCTAGTACTAAACATGGTGAAAATGGAAGTACATGTTAAGTCTAATTAATAATAGAAATGCAAGTCTAGTCTAGCCTATAGCGATGGATATCCATTTCTGGTCTTCCATTTACGTCTTGGACTCATGTAACTTTCATTCAAATTACCAACTAAAATTATTGTTGGGCATACAAAGTAATGCCACTAATAGGTCACCAGATAGTTACACTTAATGCTCAAAACTAGTCGTATCCATACCGCTTTTACTAATTAAACATGTAAAGTAAAACACTTAGAAAAGTAAAGTATTAACTAAGAAAATAAAGAAATTATTCTAAGTGAACATAAGGAAACTAGATTATGTTGCAATAATGGAAAACAACTTTGATCTTTATTGCCATGTATAAACTATTTACAAGTACAATTTACTTGAATAAACACTCAGATTGACTATCTCACATTACACTACAAGCATTCACACTATTACTAAAACTATGAAATGAAACTACAAGAGTTTGGGTAAGGCATGAATGAAAAGTTGTTGGATTATGTGCCCATGTGTCATATTTATAGGGTTGCACACATCCTAAGATATCATATTAATGATGACATAGCATGAGTGATGACATCATATCAACAACATCGTTGATACAACATCGTTGCTATGATGTCATTTGGTGTTAAAATTTAACTTCAACATACCCCTTTGACTAATTGGAAACTCTTCTTCAAGTTAAAAAAATGAGAATAGAGTACTGTGACATCTAAAAACTTCAGTGGCTGGAACACAAAGAGGTTATCAGGCATATAGCCTAACCCTAGATCCGTGTGAGGGCTGTGCTGGAGAAAACAGAAATGGGGTGCTCTAAACAGTCTGGTCAATTAGTCAGGGACTTACATGGTGTACAATAATTGTATGCAAATAGTAATTTTAAAATATAATACGCTAAGGTTGAATTGGAAGAAAATGTGGGGTGGACAATAATAGAAACACATCAAAGTACGTAACCAGGACAATAAGCATGAAAAAGTACATAAAGATGCAACATATATGTTATAGCAAAAGTAGAATGAGAGTTTAGGTGAGGGAATGCACCACCCCAAAATTGGGGGATTTGATCTTTGTTTGGATGATGAATGTGTACAACTGGTATGTAGTACTAAACAGGCATAGCCGGAAAAGGAACGATATGGTCACAGCTCCTGGACTGCTACCAATGGGATGCTAACAGGAACCAATGAGTTGATGCTTATTGGGCTAAGAGCTGATACGTTAGGTTGAAGAGAGATCTGGGAAGTGATACTATTGGGATTTTCTATTCACCAACCTTCTACTTGCCAAAGCTAACTGCCAGAAGTCAATTGACAAAAGCCAACCATCAAAAGCCAACCCTTTAAATGTTGTTTGCTAGGGTATTTATGGGGCCAAGAGTGGGAGGAAGACGTGGTTTGGACACCATGTGTCCTGGGTCCCAAAGGGCACAAATGTGGATGTGCTATGCTGACGTGTGATGCTACAATGATGTGCTACACTGAATGGAACAAGGCTGGAAGTGAAACCTACTAAGCTATGACCATATCATTCAGACTACATGTGCCCAAGGGGCTACCTTATTATTACAAAAAGTGCTGATGAAAAATGTAAAGTGAAGCTTACACTTTGGGACTACATCTTCCCCTCTCTTATGAGTAGGGTCAAGCATAGGGACAATTTTGGGACTCAACAAGGGATGCAACAAGTAAGGAAAATTGCTGATCTTAGTTGTCAAGGAGATGCTAGGGTAGAAATGACAATCAACGATGAGTCCTAGAGCTTTCGGAGATGTCTTGCAGCTTCTTTGTAAGTGTTATGCTATCTAAGCAGTCCAACATAGCGGCATAGCGTGAACACTTGCTTGCTACGCTGTGCTACGTTAGGTAGCATAGCACAGCGTAGCACCCCTTTCTTGTCCTAACTTTTGCTAAGAAAAACTAGAAATACCATTGCGAGAGCCAACAGTGCAAGCAACTTCATCAATTGGAAATCATATTTTTCATGTTGAAAAGGCCTAAGACCTCCTGATTTCATCCTTGGGACACTTTTAACCTTGATGTATCTGCTACGCTGTGCAGCATAGCACCTAGTTTGACATGAATTTGAGCTTAATTTGCAATGCTTTGTCAAGAGACTTTGATCAGACTTTGAAGGTGGAGTGGGACGGGCAATCCTGGAGGTTGAAGCATGGCTAAATGCAGTTCTTTTGTCAAAGCAATGTGAGAGAAGACTTTCTTAGTGCTGGCATCCTGCTACATTGTGCAGCATAGCACCCAGATTGGGGTGAATTTTGCAAAATTTACTTATGTTACATCGATCATACTTTAAGGGTAAAGTAAGGCAAGCATCCTTAAAGATCAAAGAATGGTCAACTGCATTTTGTTAACACAACTTTAGGGAAGATTATGTTACAGTTGGTACCTTGCTACATTGTGAAGTGTAGCACAGCATAAAGCCCAAAATGGGATGACCTTTACAACATTTTCCATATTTTTTCATGTTACGCTGATCATATTCCAAGGATGAAGTTGGGCAGGTATCCTTGAAAACCAAATATCTTCCAACTACATCTTCTGCGTTTGATCTAACACTTGAAATAGTTCTAATACCACATGGCTTGCCACGCTGTGTAGCGTAGCAGGCCTCATAGTTAGAAAATTTTCCGAATTGTTTTTACTAAGTGCCTCTTTTGTGCAAACTGGACTCATGACTAGGTGCTGAATTAACTGTGCTATAGAGGGTGGCAAGCGGGCCTGGAAGTGGCTTCGCAGGCATTAGGACTTTAGGGTGCCATATTGTCTACATGGTCCAACATGACACCACGCTTGCAGAGGTCTTTACCCAAATTTTGGGACTACATTGAATCATGAGAGTCCAAAAATTGATGGTGTTTCAGTGGCCCCTTGATGAGTGGTGAGGTACCCCTACACTCAACCATATGAATACGAGCATGCACGCGCGATCCGGTCGAACTCCGCAGACTAAATGCCTTAACACCACAAGAAACACTTGGGGTTAATCGTTCGTTGTCTTCCCAGGCTTGCTTGTAAGTGTCACGGTGTATGGTTAAGCAAGTCTGAGGTATGTGATTTTTTTGGTATTTTCGGCTTATCTTCTATGCTACCAGGAGAAAGGGTTGAGAAAACTAAACTAACTCTAACTAAGATCTAAGTCTAAATTAACTAGCGTCAGCATCCGTTCCCACTTGCCGGACACACCCTGAACTATGCAACTGCAGCTTACCAAACGCTAATCGTTACTGGGATCGCCACACGTAACGCAAGTGCTCGAAGTGGTCGTACTGAGGCACCTATTTAGCCTACGTGTGATAAGCAGCCGATTCCTTAGCCAGCCGTACACACCCGTGGGTGCTCGTAACTAAGTCGTACTTATCACACGATCTAGCCTAGCAATGAGCAGCCGATTCCTCAACTAGCCGTACACATTAGACCCTGGAGTTACCAAGCGCAGAATCCTGGAATACGCTACTGGGTTACCAAGCAGCCAATGCTCGTAATTGAGTCGTACTCATGCATTGCGTCAAGCAGCCGATTCCTTGACTAGCCGTACACGTCCGTAGACGCTCGTAATCAAGTCGTACTTGAACGCACTAGGAAAGCAGTAAATGAAAGCAATAAATGAAACCACGTGCTGCAAGGTTTATCCAATCAAGTTCGTCTTTATTGCCGTACACAACTTGGGTTCAGGTTACAAGCTGCTCGAATAAAGAGCCGTTCACTCTAGGACTCCTACTGCGGGCACATGGGGAAAAATTCTAACTCTGGAGTGATCAATCTGCCAGAGCTTCGCTACACTAGCCAGGATTGGGAAATGAAGGGAGTGCCGCCTCTTATTTATAGATATGGCGGCGCGACGCGATATCGCGTACGCGATATCGCAGGAGAAGACGTGATATCGCGTACGCGATATCGCATAGGACGCGATATCGCGGCCCAGTGCATGTCGCGTCTCATCATACCCCCATGACTGAATGAAAACTCGTCCTCGAGTTCCTTACAATGATATCAGGTAGGTATGGGATTATTAGGGGAAATGGAACTAATGGGATGACATGTGAACGGTCTTTATTACAAGACTTGACAAAACTGGTGTTCATGACAACAAGGGTGAACACCTTATTACAATGACATCAGGCCACAGTTGGCAGCTGAGAGAAAAGAGGAGAGAGAATAGAAGAGAAGAAGAGAGAAGAGTCTTGTTGCTGCCAACGCCTAGATTGCGCCTTCCGTTGTCCATCCGTAAGCGCATTATCAATTCTGCTCCTTGCATAGCGGCTTCAATGCTGCTCCACTCCAAGTGTTTGCTCCAGATCCATTCCGTTGTTGTATGATGGCCATCTGCACCCACAACACAATCATATATTAGCAAGGGTAATTGAATCATTAAGTAAATCATACCTTGCTTCGGTTTAGGTTCCTTGGCTAAGTTGTGGTATGGCTAATATGGATCTGGGAAAATGTAGATGATGACTACCGAAGGTATAGGGGTTAGGAAGAAAAACGAAAAAATCCGGGGCTTAGGATAAAAATCGAAAAATCAGGCCCCGTACCCCCATGACTAATCGCGAACCTCCGGTAGCGTTAGAATGGAGAACGAAAAGGAGTAGGAAAGATAGGTAAAAAGGGACAACTATGGCATCGGTGAAGGGGATGTCATGATGGAAATGAACAAAAATGTTAATTAATTGCAAAAATGTTAAGGAAAAGAAGTTAACTAATGTTCCAAATAGGAATGTCAGTGGGTCCTCCCCAAAGCAGGCTCATGCCCTTAATGCCCTGACAATCCCACATTCAAAGAGTCCGTGGGCTCTGGGAATGTCCTTTGGAACAAGAGTTAAAGTCTTAACCGTAAGAATTTACCAAAAAGAAAACAAAGCATCAACCAAAGTATATACAATGATACAACCGGCAATGAGGTGAACCATGGAGAGAAGGATGGGAAGAAGAGAAGTGGAATGGAATCCCAAGAACAAGGTGGTATACATCCCCTTGTGTGTTGTATGATTAATATGACTTGGCGAATCTCATTCCAACTCGGGCCCCAAACCAACCACTTCTAGTGACTTCGCATCAATGCATTTGGTCAAACCATCCGCTTGGACAATAAGGATGCATCTTTGAAGAGCCACCACCATTCCGACGATACGAAGGAGAGAATGGGAAGCGAGAAGGGCCTTAGTTAGAGGGAACACTTTGGTTCCATAACCAGTGTGTGCAGCCCAAATTTTATTTCGTCTAAGGGGTGTGCTTTGAATCCTCACTTTTGCTTTTTTGCTTTTTTTTTGTTTTGTGTTTTTATGCGTGGGGACCACACCATGCAAAGACTTCTTTATTTTTATTGTCTCAGCTTTCGATTATTGGGTAACATCGGAATGGCAGGAAAACCCAAGAAGAAAACATCCAAGCACCCAAGTGAATGACCAACACAAAAACATCAAGTTCCCTTGAAGTCACACCCTTTGCAATCCTTGAGTCCTTCCTTAGTTTGAGAAATGCCCAGTCACT
>MNCI01007555.1:95801-107446 GCA_015680685.1 Gnetum montanum
TTTGTGGGATGATAATCCCTTGTGTCATAATCATCCAAAACGTATTCAGCAAGTAGCTCATGCATGCCATACTGTACCAAAGCACGGGAAAGCATGTTGGGAGCGGATCGATCTAGGGGTAACACGATGTTACCTTGCATGTCTCTCCACCACAGTTGCTCATCTTGATGAAAAACAAAGGTAAAATCCAGCACATACTCATCGGGATGAGTATATGTGACCTTGGATTGTTGAGGACATAGTTGATTGCGGTTATGCGTATGATCCTGACTTTGTCCTGTATTGTCCTTAGGTGAGTTGATTTCATGAGAAGAAGCCATTTCTAATGGTGTGCTAACTTTCACCGTTATTAACGTTCTTGATTAACTGATTAACCCTAAGGTTCGTTTTAAGCTCACAACAATGTGAGTGATATCCCTTATGTTCAATTGGCGAAAAAACACTTAGTCCCCGGCAACGGCGCCAATGATGAGTGGCAAGGTACCCCTATACTCAACCATACGAATACGAGTTTTTTCTTGATGATGTGGACTTCATTCTGGAACTACAATGTCCCACCCCATCTTGCCTAGGAAGCTCGAATATACACATGCTTGCTTGTTCACAAGGTCACATGTGTGCGTTGGGAGGTGTTGCACTGCAAACCCAGTTTTAGGTTTTGGTAGATTGTTAGATGTTCTATTTTAAGGTCCTAGTTTAAGGTTTGGGAAGATCAAGTTATGCTAGTTTAAGGTCCTAGTAGACCGTTGTGCTAGTTTAAGGTCCCAACATACTGTTGTGCTAGTTTAACATTGTAGCAGACGGAGGATGGCTAGTTTAAGATTATAGCAGACCATGTTGTGGGTGCCAGTTTTATGTCATGGCCTAGGGACAATCTATGGATGCTAGTTTTATGTCATGGCCCAAAGAGATGCTATGCCAGTTTAATGTCATAATGGACGATCTGTGCTAGTTTTACGTCATAGCGGATGATTTACTTACCTTGCTTCATGTTTGGCATGATCTTGCATGTTAAGCATGGTATGGATTTATGTACAAATGATTGATAGGATCTGGGAATTCATTGTCATCTATGTTGGCAAACTTGAATGCCCCATTCTCATATGCTTTTGTGCCTACAAAGGGGCCTTCCCAGTTGGCTGAGAATTTGCTCATGGGTTCACAAACGGCCTTGAGAACTAAGTCTCCCTTTTTGATCAGTCATTGGTGCAAATTGCAATGATGTTTCTGTCATTGCTTGTCTTGATACCATTCGATGCAGTTAAGCATTTGGATGCACTCTTCCTCTACAGAGTCAAGATCAATGATTCTTGACTCGTTGTTTTGTGCCTCATCCATAACATTTGAAAGAATCATTCAGAGTGACGAGACTTATAGTTCAAGAGGTAACATTGCTTCAGATCTGTATACAAGATTGTATGGAGTCTTACCTGTAGCTATTCTGCATGTCATGCGATAAGCCCAAAGCACATAAAGGATTTGCTTGTGCCATTGCTTCTTGCTGCTAGTAAGCATCCTTTTCAATAGGTTGATGATGACTTTATTGGTAGCCTCTGCTTGTCCTTTTTCCTGGGGGTAATATGGCGATGAGAAATAATGTTTGATACCAAGCATTTCGTAAAAGGCTTTGGTTTCTATGCTACTGAATTGTGGCCCATTGTCGGTAACAATAGTCATGGGAAGGCCAAACCGTGTAACTATATTGTCCAGCATGAACCTGCAAATTTTTTGGGATGTGGTCTTTCTGAGAGGAATAGCCTCTACCCATTTTGTAAAGTACTCAATTGCGGTAATAATTAAACTATGTCCTGCAGAAGACTTAGGTGTAATGGATCCTATGATGTCTAGTCCCCAATGTTGAAAGGGCCATGTGATTTGTGTGGCATGCAGTTTGGTAGGAGACACATGTATGAGGTTTCCATGACGTTGACATACATTGCATGTCCTTGCTTTAGCACCGCAATCATGTTCCATGTGAGGCTAGTAGTAGCCTAAACACCTAATCTTTGCTACCATAGTTCTAGGAGCTATGTGCCCTCCACACAATCCTTTATGGACTTCATCAATGATTTTTTGTGCTTCATCCCTGTTAACACAAACTAGAAATATCCCATCATAAGAGCATTTGCATAGTGTGTTGTCTCGTACGAGGACATATTCCCATGCTCTCTTTTGTATTGCATCCCTTTGGGCAGGTGTCAGTCTGTGTGGGGGTTGACCATGTTGGAGATATGTTTTAATGTCATCATACCATTCTTGAGTGTGAGCTACACTTACAGATGCAATGTGTGTTGTGTGAATGATGGGGTCGGTGCATTTCAGTATTGCGGCAAGCAAGGTAGCGAACATGTATGGTGGTATGCTTAAAGCTAACGTGGCTAGCGCATCGGCTATAGTGTTTTCATTACAGGGCACATATTGGATGTCTAGGGTTGTGAATTGCTTTAGCAAATATTTGGTTAAATCATAGCAAGGCAATAGGTGTTGTGCCTTGCAAGCGAATACCTCTGTAACTTAATTAATGACTAATTGCAAGTCACCTCTAATTGCTAAGTTTTGGATCCCTGACTCTCGAGCTGCCAAAATGCCCCTAAGGAGATCCTCGTATTCTACTACATTGTTCATGCAAAGAAACGTGAAGTGATATGCAAAAGGTTGGATCTCCTTGGAGGGAAATGTGAGAACAGCGACAACATTGCCACCTTGTGTAGTTGAGGCACCATTGAAATGTAGGATGGCTTCAAAATCTGCTAGTAGTAGGCTTATACTACTAATGTGTTCATTTGGAAATTCAAGTTCTATGACTGCCTAGTCATTAGTAGGCAAAGCTGTAAGTTGCGTAGCTATTGCCTGACCCTTTATAGATGGTTGTGCTACATAGTGTTGGTCAAATTCTGTAGTTATGGCCTTCCATCAGGCTATCCTACTACTTTCGTATATATTGGTTGTAATAGCCCGAAGTATGTTATTCTTGCAAATAATGTTTACTTAACTTCGAAACAAATAATGCCTCCATTTTTTAAGTGTGAATACTAAAGTAAGACAATTTTTCTGTACTTCATTATATTTTGCTTCATAGGCTACCAACGCATGACTCAGGTAGTAGACAAGGATTTCAGAATTTTCATTCCTCTTTTGGTAGAGAAAAGTGGCAATAGACATGTCTGAAGTGGCTAAATAAATGTAGAAAGGCTTATCTCTCTGTGGAGGGTAAATTGTGGGAAGATGAACAAGCTCTTTCTTTAAGTTATCAAAAGCTTCTTAACATTGATTTGTCCATTCAAAGTTAATCCCCTTCTTAAGCAAGTGTTGCATTGGATGCAACTTATCAGTTAACCTTGCGATAAACCTTCTTATGAATTGTACCCTGCCTTGCAACTAACGCAACTCCTTAAGGTTTGTAGGTGGTGCCAAGTTAACAATGACCTTAACTTTATCGGGGTCCACTCGTATCCTCATTTCTGACACCATGAAGCCTAGCATGCATCCAGTTTTGACTCTAAAAACACATTTTCTGGGGTTGAGGCGAATGTCATGCCTGTGACAATGTTGAAGGACCAAGTTTAGGTCATTTGCATGATCAGGAGATTTCTCAAATTTAACAGCTATATCATGTACATAATCATTTAGCTTTTCCAAAAGATAGTCACTAAAGATGTAAGTCATTGCTCATTGATACGTTGTTCTAGTATTTTTTTAGCTCAAAGGGCATCATTATGTAGCAGAATGCTCCCTAAGGGGTCATGAAGGTAGTGGCTAGTTGATGTTCTGGATTTATGCAGATTTGATTGTAGCCTAAGAATCCATCCATGAAGGATAGTAAGGCATGGCCTGGTGTAGTATCGATGAGTTGGTCGATGCTAGGCAATGGGAAATCATTCTTAATTGTTGCCTTATTCAAATCTACAAAGTCTATACAGATTCATATACCCTCAATTTTCTTGGAAACAACTATGATATTTGATACCCATTCTGAATAATCAACCACCTGAATGAAACCAGCCTGATAAAGTTTGGTGATTTCATCACATACAGTTAAGGAAATTTTTGGTTTAATCTTGCAGGATTTTTCTTTAACCACCTTGACACGTGAATCTAGTATGATATTGTGTTGTATGATGCATGGGTGTAAGCTTGACATATCTTCATACGACCATGCAAACACTTTGGCATTATCATTGAATACTTTAGAGATGTTTTGTTTAACCTGTGACTCCAATAAAAAGCTAACCTTTAATGTTCCTGCCTTGCCTCTGGGTGTAGTCACGAGGATTTCAATAAGGAGGTCCTCAGTTACATCACTGGCTTCTAAATCTAAAGCTTGGACTAGATGTTCAGGCCAATCCAGGGGTGTTTCTAAGGATGCTATGTAGGTGTCACAAGAGGGTGGTTCGAAGTCTATCAACTCTATGTTCAAGCATGTCATAAACTAGCCATGGGGCCCTGTCAGAATTAAGGGCGAATGGAGATCATCATACGCAGCCATTTTTTTAAGCACTCTTGCAATAATAAGTAAAATAAACAAAGTCAAGTGATACCTTCTTAACAAAACAACATGCAATAAAATATATACAAGGTAGTTATGCAATGTGAAAAATTTGCCAGTTTAAGGTCTTAGCAGACCGCGACCATGCAAAATTATATGTCAAAATTGCTAGTTTAAGGTCATAGCGGACCATCACTGTGACTAGAATATAGAGGGAATTCTAAAATTGCCAGTTTAAGGTCATAGCGGACTGTTACTGTATATAAAATTTAAGAATGAAGTGCAATTTTTTTGGGTATATTTATTTACTACATTGTAGTAGACATGGGACGTCTTATGCTACGTTGCAGGGGACAGGGGTGTTCTGCGTTATGCATGGGACGCGAGACGTCCCACGTTACACATAGGACATGGGATGTCCCAAAAAGTAACAGGTGCTGTAACCCTGTAACCTATAAATAAGGGATTACCCATGGTAATCCTTTCATTTTCACTATTAGAGCTAACACCCAGAGCATAGTGTGGTTCAGACAGAGAGGCAACGTAGCAGTTGCAATGTAGTGATCGATACACCTGAGTTTGAAAACAAAACGATGGCACGAGGAGTGAATATAGGCATCAAGGTCTCGCCAATGTGGACAAAGGGGAATGCACCTTGCGACGCCTCCCTAAGGCATGCATTGAGATATGACAAGAGGCACCATCTACTTAGTAAGTCACTACACTACCTTTGCTTACATTGTGCGATTTATTAAGTGGGGCTATTACTGTGGTCACCGCGCGCTGGTGGCTGCGGTCATTACCATTATTACACTATGGCTATTACATGTTGCTACCATGGCTAGCATTGTTGTGGGTGGGATGATGTATCATTTTGAGGGTTTAGAAGGTTCTAGGTAGCATAGCACATGTTTTGGGTAGCGTAGCATGCATCCTGGGTAGCATAGCATGCATTTTGGGTAGCGTAGCACCCATGGGGGGAGTTCTGGTTTGAAAGGTTTCTAGGCAGCGCAACACATGTTCTGGGCAACGTAGCGCATGTAAAGGGGGTTTTTGTTTATATTTTATTTTGTTACATTCCATGTAGTGGAACAAGACTGGGGTTATGGAAACGTTGTGTGTTCCTTCTTGGGCCGTGTTACTTTTGTTAGCGTGACTGACAGGTCATGTTGTGTTTTCAATGTCTGTTATGCTACGCTGTCATGCTGCTATGCTACCATACTTGCTATGCTGCTACGCCTGTTATGTTGTCATACCTGCTACGCTACTATGCCTGTTATGCTGCTATGCTATTGTACATGCTATGCTGCTACGCCTGTCACGCTATGCGGGGTGTATGCGTTGTGTTACTACATTGCACGTGACATGGTCGCTACGCTACGTGGGATGTACCTGCTACACTGTGTCACTCACTATGCTACCACGTTGCGCGTAAGTAGGGTGTACTTGCTATGCTGCGTCCTGTGCCACCCTACTATGCTGTGCGTAACACAGCTACTACACTATTCAGGACTAGTCATGAAAGTGGAACTAATACTTGATATAAATTTGGGTTTGTCTCATCGTACCAGGGGCATACTACTTCATACTCAAGAAAATCTATATATGAGGGGCTGCTACACTATAGAGTAACTATCACTTGAACACTGTGAACTAACACTTTGTGCTATACCATGTAGGGCCATGTTAAAACCCATCTTGATCGTGATCAAGCTGGTAGGGGTTCTATGTTACTTAAGTGCCCTTGTGGCTAACGTTCCTCCTCCTCATGCATGGGTAAGGGACCAGGTGGTCTAGTTTCGAGAAGGTGCATGGGAATTCCTAGAGTTCCTCCTTCGTCACTTCAGTGTGATGGTATGTTCACACTTGTTAGATGAGATAGCTGGTGTTTTGGTTGAAACATTATTACCCAGGGCAAACTGAGGCATTTTAAAGTTTATGGCTGATGGGTTCATTGAAGGTGAAGGGGTAGGGGGCTCAAGTCTATGTCCAAGAGGCTTGAGACACTTATCTTGGGTTTGGGCCATGCCTAAATTTAAATGTTATCATAAATACAACACATTGTTCATTGCCCACCACATGGGGACCTTCTTCCAAAACCCACCTAGGACCATCGACTTTGCTAGTGGGTGAGTCCTATGAAAATTCTTAGACATGTTACATCGTTTGTCTTGCATAGTTGAAATGCTTATTGTATTCTATCTATTGCGAGGTTTGTAATTGATAAGGATGGTCTCCACGATCAAGAGGGGGCATTGGCATTGGTCCAAACAACCTTACAAGAGTTCTCTTCTATCAGGAATGTGCGCATCGGCGTTATAGAATAGCTTCGAGCTGAATTTAGAACCTATCCAACCAAGTATGCTAAGTTATATATGAAGTGTGAAGAACTTGGGTGGTTGGATGGAAAATGGATGTCCCACCACATACCTACTGTGGAAGAGGCTTTAGTGAAGAGCCCACCATTCCCCACACCATTTGCACTAAGTGAGTTAGGTTTTGTATGTATTTTTGTATGTCTTTGATTGATCGATTGATTGGTTTTATTTTTTATCATTTGATTACTGCAGTGGTGGCCAAGTCTATAGAGGTTACGGTAATGACGTCAAGACATGATGAAACTAACCTCTTCTTTAAATACGGTGAAGTGGACAAGACATAACGCTAGTTATGCAATGGGGCCCTAGCCACCCTTATTCAGAATGTCCAAGAGGCTGGGCTCATGAACCTATTTTTAGTAGTAAATCCAAGCATTCTAACTACAGAGATGCTCACCCTTGTTGATTCTTTTATGAAAAGGACTAATCTCTTTCTTACATGGGTGCATAATGTGCGGGTGGTGTTGAGATCACCAACAACCTCTTTGTGGATCTCTTCGGTGTTCCTTCTGATGGTCTACCCATAGGGTATAAGACTAGCAAAGATGTAAACCATTGAGGGGACATAGAAGAATGGATGGGAACTAGCAAAGACCACAAGGGGATTTACGGGTAAAAGGTCAAGCTAGAGGTAGCCCATAAGGTTTACCCTATCTTTTGGGCTCATGCTTTCCCCAAGTTACTCTTCCAAGAAAAAATTCTTGGTGTAGAGCAGGCTTGGATTATGAGGGATGTCATGGAGAAGGGACTCACTATAATTAGATTAAGTATCTCACCAAGGGTTTGCAGGCTAAAATGGTTAAGCTTCGTGAGAAGCTTGATGCACATTTTAATGTGCACTTTGCCTTTTTTATAGCTTGCCTGCAACGGTTTGTTAAATTCTTGGTAGTATGAGAAAATGGTGTCTGGGTGTTGCAGGACTGCACCCATATATCCAAACCATGGATCTACCAAGTATTTCACACCATTTGATCCCAGGACCCCCCAGAAGCTATTCGGGAGTCTTTTTTGATAACAATGAAGGATCGGGTGGGACAACCCTTTTATGCACAAGATAGCATTGGACAAGCACCTCCTACTAACACAAGTAATGCAATAAGGGGGGCATGCCTTATTGTTGAAATAGTGAAATCAAAGTTGCAATGCAAGAAATCTCATCCCGTAGAAGAGCCTCCACATACCAGTGAAGAAAGAGGCAAAAGATTGCGGATCAAGGTTCGTAAAGTGCAACTTGTATTTGCTGATGAGTATGGTTTAATTGTCTTGCTTGCTGAAAATAATTTATTTTTTTTTAATATTTTTTTTGTGTTAGACTAGCATGCTCACTTTAGATGTGCTTAATAGATGAAGAAGGAGAAGCTTTGGCCCTTAAGGTAGGGGCCCCTACTATAGAAGAAGAAGAGGCCCCAGCTGCAGAGTAGGAGGCTCGTGCAGCAAAGGAACAAGCCCCTACTATAGATGAACCTTTCGTAGAGTGTGCCCTAGCACCTGAGGGGCACATGATGGTTGAAGATGCCACTACACTGTTAAGTCAACTTGAGGCAGAAGGACTATAGTTTGGTGATGGTGAGTTTGATAGTTTATTTGATAGTGTGCCAATGGGAAATCCCCCCACTCATACCCTTGAGGGTCTGCTAGGTAGGAGCTTTACACTATCATTTACGTTGATTCCCACTTTCCTATCCTTATTTTTCATAATCCTAA
Source organism: Gnetum montanum (assembly GCA_015680685.1). Lineage (NCBI taxonomy): Eukaryota > Viridiplantae > Streptophyta > Gnetopsida > Gnetales > Gnetaceae > Gnetum > Gnetum montanum. Next base: position 104,370 of record MNCI01007555.1, read on the forward strand.
TGTGGTTTTATTGTACAACAGACACTACTATTAAAGGTCCTAAATCTTATTCTTCCTTTTTCCTAGAGCCATGGATGGAAACGCTAGATAAGTTTACCTATATGGAGGGGATTTTTGATGACATGATTGGCTGCTTAAGGAAAATTGATCCCAAGATAGGCGTGCTTGAACTATCACATTTGCTTTCTATGTTGTTATATTTTTTCCACTAGCTTATGACTAATGCTTCCTCATGTTGGGTATAACAGCTTCTTTTTTGAAATGGGACCCAAGGCAGGTAGTCGAAGTTGATGCTGTGCTTGAGCTCCCACTAGAGGTAATCGAGGTACCTCATGATGTATATGAGGAGGTGAGTAAATGTGCGCTATACTTGACATGCTTCTTGTGGGAGTGCAGATGCGTTAACGAAGACCTCTAGAAGCAGGTCCAAAAGGTTGAAAAGGAGAAAGCTAGTTAAGCGGTTGAGTTAAATGAATTCTTGATGGCTCGTAATACTTCTAATAGTAGTTGGTGTATGACCGTGATTGATTGTGCAAGATATTGGTTGGCCGTACGGGGTAAAAATGAGACTACCCATGAAATAATTAAACAACGCTTGCAAAGGGATCTACTGGCCCAGAAAAACCAAGACTATAAAGATTACAGCACCAAGGTATATGAATGGGGGTAGGCATAGAAAAATCATAAGCACATGCACAACGTGGAATGTGCTTCCTATCGTCAGAAATATCAAGATGCTTTTGTTGAATTGCATACTCTTGGGCTATTTCTTGATGTAATTGGTGCTACCAAGGCCTATGAAAAATTTACAAAGCATGTGGTGGTGAGTGAATCTCCTGAGAGAGAGATGACCTTACCTTTCAAGGAGACCACTACTACCACATTCTCTCCAGGACCACCCACATGGATGGTTGTAGAAAAGGGAAAATTGTAGCGAGCGTTGACTTGGGGGAAGAAGATTGGGCCAACTTAAGCGAGGATGAAATACTTCAACGCTTAGCAACTGGCATGGTCAGAATACCTCCAGAGATGGACGCAGGCCAGTCTAAGGTTAGCCAAGCTTTACTGTATTGTAGTTTATTTTATGATATGTGATTGTAATTTGGCTCATTATTTTATTCTTGCTTTATGGAGGACCCAAATGAGGATGTAGGACCTAGTGGGGTAGCGGATAAAGATACTCGCAGAGACTCATAGCCCATTGGCAAATTTTTTCTTTGAAATGGAATGCTTATTATTATGTATTCTAAGTATGGACTTATATTTAATGAAAAGTAAAACACTTGTTTTATTCCTTTTGTTTAATGTGTTTGTTGATTACTGGAGCCCCTTGTGGGTCCCCATGCTTTAGTTTAAGGCCATTTCAGGCCATCGCTAGTTTTAGGCCATTTCTGGCCATATGTGAAGTAGCCTTCGAAAGTGGGGTTGCTAGTTTTAGGCCTTAGTGGGCCATGGTGGTAGTTTAAGGCCATTCCAGACCATGTGTAAGGTAGTTTTCGAAAGTGATATTGCCAGTTTTAGGCTTTAGCATGTTGTGGCAGTAGTTTAAGGCCATTTCGGGCCAAAATTGCTTTAATTAATGCTAGCAGCAGAGACAATGCAAACAACAAACTTAGTGCAAAATGGAAATCATGTGAATAGAAGTATAAAATTTGTTGAAGTAAAGTGGAGGTGAACTTTAATCATGCAATTATTTCCTAATCTAGCATGGGTTAGGTAAGGCATATGGTCGGGAGGCTTTGTGGTTGTATTCCTCTATGCTATCATCTATCGCTTGGAAGGGCAATTTGGCACACATGGTTTCTTCATTTAAGTCAGTGGTTTCGGATGACTCATTTGTCAAACATGGAATTTCAGCATGAATGGGTGATTTGTTTTCAAATATCTCTATCTCTGATCCTTGCTCCACATCTACATTGTTTATGGCTCAGGGAGCTACTTCATCATGAAAGATCACCACCTCTCCACCCACGTAGGGTAAGTGGATCTCTTGGTGTATGGGTGAGGAGATAGCTCTTAGTTGGGCTAACCATGATCTTTTGAAGATCATGTTAAACCCAGGCATCTCTTCTACCATAATAAATATTGTGCTAGTAGGAAACTGGTCCCATGCTACGAAGTTGATGGTAACTGTTTCTTTAACCACGACACGTGCCATATTGAATGACTTTAAACATGAGGTTGATGTGGGCTTGATTTGATCTACTAGGCCCAACTTGTCCACTATGGGGAATGGTATCACATTGGTGGCAACCTCGTCATCGACGTGTACTCTATGAATCTTATACTGACCTACCTGAATTGTGATAAACATAGGGGTAGTAGTCACTTGACCCTTTTCAGGGTCATCTTTGATGGATTTGTCATGAAATCTTAAATGGGCTAGTCGTGGTTCTTTAGCCACAGAGGGAAACATAACAGTGTGGATAGATTTCTCTTTAGCTGGCATGTTTTCACTAATAGAAATAGATGCTAACATGTAAACCAAAGCCTCATGATGCATCATAGAGGTCATTATTAAGTTGTACAAGCTTAATGTTGTGTTTTTTTGTTTCAAGGCCTATTTAACTTGCGAAAGTGCATTTAGGAAGCCTTGTCCACTGTCTAATTGTTTGCTAACTTTTTCTTCCTCTATGTGCCCTAGAAGATGAATCTCTCGAGGGGGAGTGACTTTGGATTGGATAGTAAGCCTTTTTGAATCAGAGGATGACGATTGCTTATGTGTGTTGCCACCAGTGGTTGATGATGAAGAGGTCATGGGAATTGCAGGTAAGGGGGTGATCTTAGGGGGGCCCAATGCAATGCATTCTCTAGCCAACTTATCTGCTAGACATTCTTTGCATTTCCTTAGATGAGGAGCCTGAGATGCAGTGCTTATCACTCAACTTTGGGTAGTAGGGAAACTTGCATGCTTTGACACCCTAATAACAAATGGTGCCTGCATCATTGTAGTGGGACATGATGTAGTTTTAAGTACAAAAGATGTAGCAGATGTCTGTGGAGAGGTCCTAACGACAAAGGGGGCTTGTGACCTAGTTGTCAAAGCTTCAGCATTCTAGGGGGGGGGGGGGGGGGGG
>MNCI01007555.1:107456-128666 GCA_015680685.1 Gnetum montanum
GATTCTACACTATTGTCAATGCCAATGGCATTGATAGTGTAACCTGCATTGTTAGTGTTCAAAGGATCTTTGTAAACATTCATCAATTGGTTTTCAGGTTGGACTGGGCTACTCTCATCCAGGACCAACTTACCTTGATCGATCATTTACTGGATATCATCTTTCAATGCTAGGCAAGAATCTGTATCATGCCCACATAATTGATGGTAATCAAAAAAATGCTCTAGGCTAAAGTTCATGGGTACTAGTGGTTTATTAGCCAAGGAAGGGTTTCAAAGGACTTCACAGTACCTTTGGTGATGCTTAAGGACCTCTTCTGACATCTGTTTATGTTGGATATGCCTGTCTCTCAGTAATTGACTCAGAAGCTCCGAAGGCTTAATTGGTAATGAGGTATATTTTGAGTGATCCTTGCACTCAAAATTTGGCCTTGGTGGAGTTTGCACTATGGGTGTTAATGCCGGGGGCTGACTAGTGCTACTGGAGCTGGGTGTTGTGTTAGTGGAGGCTTTAGGTGTTCTGGAAATATTTTTACTATTGTTGGACTTGGTCTCATTAGTCACAGTGGCCACCGTGGTTGCTGTGGCCTTCCCTTTCTCCTTGTCTTTCTTTGTATGTGTGTTTTTATAGGCTACGTAGGCTGGATCTCTACTAGCCTCTGCCACATCCTGAATGCTTTTAGTTTGAGCGAATGCTTGGATAAGGGAATTCAGAGCCAAATAATATAGTTTTGATTTGATAAAATTATTTATTGCTCCTTTGAAAATAGCTAGCAAATGGGCCTCGACAATTGGTTCACATATTTATTTTAGGGTAGCAATCCAACATTATATGAATTTTTGTACAGATTCTAATGGTTCTTGTTTAACGTTCATGAGCTGATCTAAGGTGACTTCCAGCTTCAATTTATACTTAAAACGAGTCATGAACTAGCTTAGCAATTCTTCTAATGTTGAGATGGAAGCACGGGGAAGCATCCGGTACCATTCTAAGGCCTTGCCTGTCAGAGACATGGAAAAAACGCAAATGATGGTATGGGGCCAAAGTTGTAATAACAAGGATTTAGACCTGAAAGTGACTAGGTGGGCATTCAGATCGCCTTCCCCATTGTATTTTGTAAATTGGGGAAGTTATTCCCTAGGGGGCAACGTAAGCACGGGAACAACTGGACTGATCAGGTCATCTTGGTAGAAGTCTATGACTTTAACTATTTTAGAATCGATGGCTTTAAGCTGTTTAATTTCTTCGGTAAGGGTCTGGATGAGCTAAAAGGATTGGTCTAGACTCGGGGGTGTTATAGGGGGTTGTGAAGTTATTGGAGTAGCCATCACTAGTGGCACTGTTGGTGCAGTTGCCAGTCCCATTAGGGGTGCTGTCAGAATAGCTCCTGCTAGTGGTGTTGTTTGAGCAGCCCACAACCTAGTGGGTGGTGCCGCTGGAGCAGTTGGCATTAGTGGCTCTATGGGGGTGGTTATTTGCCCAATGGTTAGGGTGGCCCATAGCCTCGTGTTTGGTTGCGTTACATGTGAAACTTGGTATGTTTAGGACTATGCGTATTGTGGCATGTGAGATATTTAAGCCGCAAGAAAAGAGGTCTTTGTTGTCCACCATGCGGTTGAGGTTGGGCCTACTTTTGATGGTGGAATGGGTATAGAGTAGGGGAAAAAATAGAACTTACATGTAGTTGTGATGTGGGCATGGTATGCACATATGGTAGTGTGGACATCACAGTCATTAGGTGTGGGGCTTGGATAGATTGGGAAGGATGATTAACGGGAAATGAGGTTGATGGACCTGCATGTTGATATGTTGACAACATCTGATGACTACCCATCACCAAAGAGGATCTGGGTTGCAGCAGTGTCATGGTAGTAGTAAAAGAGGTAGAAAATTGTGATTGGTGTGAACGAACAATAGAGGTGGAAGGGATAGTCATAGCATAGATTGGACCACCACCTTCAGAATGGGATTCTAACTCTTTTTGCTCATCCTAGAAAGGTTCATCATAGTGGGACACTGTGTTCCATTCTCTTAATTTTCTCAATTGCAAAAGTTTACTTAAAAGCCATTGGCATGTTTCAGTGAGTGGGATCATGGTATCAGACGTAGGAATGAATTCCCTTCCATTCCAATGAATGATCTCAAAGCTACATTTTTCCTCAAATTCATGATGATCCAATAGTATATTTTCTTGTATTTTTGCACATAAGAAGTTATATTGCTCTTTGTCTTGAGGTAGACATTTGGGCAATTGATCCTGCAGTCTAAGAGACTGTCGCAGTACCTGCATTAGGCTAGGTGATCGCTTTGGATTTTCCATGTGTTGAACAGAGTAGTAGGCCTCCAAGTTCGAGGTGGGAACCGAAGTGGTTGTAGGATTCATCTTTCATACATGAAAGAGATGTAAGAGGGAGAGATACGTGTGAGAAATAGTTGAAAATAACATGTTTTTCTACTAAATGGTTATAGTTGAAAGCCATAAGGAAAATAGGCTAAAACTAGATACACCTAAGAATGCTGAAATTTTTCTTCACCATTACACTTGCTATGTTGAGAGGGATCACTACATTGATGAGGTAGCTATGCTACACTGGATACAGGTATTGTAACATAGTGGACAATGTAAGACAGTAGATAGTGTAACACAATAGACAACGTAACACAATGGATAATTTTGGGCTTTTGTCCTACATGGTTACAGAAGAACCGTCATGGTGACCAATCTGCACAACCTAGTGTGTAGACAACCATAAGGGTGTCATATCTATGCTAGCAGGCTATTGGTGACGAGGTAAAAATAGCATGCAGGATTACCTGTGACACATGAAGGTTCAGGCCGTCCTTCTAGTGCCAAAAACTATGACGTTTGAAAATGTTGGTGGTTGCAACATCGAGAGGTTATTAAGCGTACAGAATAGCCCCAGATCCATGCTAGGGCTGTGTTAGAGAAAACAAAAATGGGGTGCCCTGAATGGTTTGGTTGATTAGTTAGTGACTTACGTGGTGTACAATAACCATATGAAAACAATAATTTTAAAATGTAACATGCTGAGGTTGAATTGGAAGAAAACATGGGGTGCACAATAATAGAAATGCATCAAAGTATGTAACCAGGACAATACACATGAATAAGTACACAAAGATGCAACATATATGTTATAGAAAAAATAGAATGAGAGTTTAGGTGAGGGAATGCACCACCCCAAAATCGAGGGGATTTGATCTTTTTTTGGATGATGAATGTGAACAATTGGTATGCAGTACTGAGCAAGCATAGCCAGAAATGGAACAATATGGTCACAGCTCCTGGATTGCTGCTAATGGGATCCTAACAGGAACCAATGAGTTGATGCTTGCTGGAGTAAGAGCTACTATGCTAGGTTGAAGAGAGATCCGGGAAGTGCTACTACTGGGATTTGCTGTTCACTAACCTTCTACTTGTCAATCTTCTTGCCAAAGCTAACTACCAAAAGTCAATTGCTAAAAGTCAACCAGCAAAAGCCAACCCTTTGAATGTTGTTTGCTGGGGTATTTATAGGGCCAAGAGTGGGAGGAAGACATGGTTTGGATGCCACATGTCCTAGGTCCCATAGGGCACAAACATGGATGTGCTATGCTGATGTGTGATGCTACATTGATGTGCTACATTGAATGGAACGAGGTTGGAAATGAAACCTACTAAGCTGTGACCATATCATTCAAACTACATGTGCCCAAGAGACTGCCATATTTTTACAAAAAATGCTTATGACAAATGTAAAGTGAAGCTTACGCTTCGGAACTACGTCTTCCCCTCTCTTACAGGTAGGGTCAAGCATAGGGATAATTTTGGGACTCGACAAGGGATGCAACAAGCAAGGAAAATTGCTGATCTAGGCTATCAAGGATATGTTGGGGTAGAAATGACCATCGATGATGAGTCCTGGAGCTTCCGGAGGTGTCCTGTAGCTTCTTTGTAAGTGTTATGCTATCTACGCTGTCTAGTTTAGCAGCATTGCATGAACACTTGCTTGCTACGCTGTGCTATGCTGGGTAGCGTAGCATCCCTTTTTTGTCTTGAATTTTACCAAGAAAAACTAGAAATACCATTGCAAGACCCAACAATGCAAGCAACTTCATCAATTGGCAATCATATTTTTCATGTTGAAAAGGCCTAAGACCTCTTGATTTCATCCTTGGGACACTTTTAACTTCGATGTCTCTACTACGCTATGTAGCATAGCACAACGTAGCACCTAGTTTGACATGAATTTGAGCTTAATCTGTAATGCTTTATCAAGAGACTTTGATCAGAATCTGAAGGTAGAGTGGGATGAGCAGTCCTAGAGGTTGAAGCATGGCTAAATGCAGTTCTTTTTTCAAAGCAATGTGAGAGAAGACTTTCTTAGTACTGGCATCCCACTATGCTGTGCTATGCTGTGTAGTGTAGCATAGCATAGCATAGCACCCAAATTGGGGTGGCTTTTGTAAAATTTACCTATGTCACATAGATCATACTTCAAGGGTAAAGTAAGACAAGCATCCTTAATGATTGGAGAATGGTCAAGTGCATTTTCTTTGTCAACACAACTTCAAGGAAGATTGTGTTACAGTTGGTACGCTACTAAACTGTGGTACACTGTGCAACATAGCACAACGTAGTGCCCAAAATGGGATGACCTTTGTGCCCAAAATGGGACAACCTTTGCAACATTTGCCATATTTTTTCATGTTACGCTGATCATATTCCAAGGGTGAAGTAGGGTAGGTATCCTTGAAAACCAAATATCTACCAACTACATCTTCTGCGTTTGATCTAACACTTGCAATAGTTCTAACACCACATGGCCTGCTACACTATGCAGCGTAGTGTAGCATAGTAGGCCTCACAGTTAGAAAATTTGCTAAACTATTTAGTCCATCCTAAGTGCCTCTTTTATGCAAACTAGACTCATGCTGGGTGCTGCATTGATTGTGCTGTAGAGGGTGGCAGGTGGGCCCAAAAGTGGCTTCAAAAGTGTTAGGACTTGTAGGGTGCCATATTGTTTGCATGGTCCAGCATGATAGCGTGCTTGTAGAGGTCTTTGCCCAAATTTTGAGACTGCACGGAATCATGAGAGTTCCAAAATTGATGGAATTTCAAGTACCTTACAAAATTGGAAGATATATTTGACTATACATGACTACTGGACTATTTACATGACTTAGAAAGCCATAGTGGTACAAAATTGACATAATTATATGAAAAAAAGTGGGATAGCTCAATGTAGCCTATGTGCCTAGTGGTGGTGGATCTTCCATTGGTTGCTTCCTCTTATCATCAAGCTTCTTGAATTAATATCTATTTAGTAATGCCTGAAGCTTCTCCTCTTCTATCCTAGGATCATGTACCATCCCTATTTGTTGAGCAATGTGTGATGGAGCAGGTACATCCCATGGACATAGTAGTTGTGGGAACATCTGATTACCTTTCACATACCATGCTACAAATTATTGCCATTCTTTCTCAAAAGCCTTGGCTATCTTCCTCAACTCTTGATAATCAGATTTTGACGAGCCAAGATAGTTTCTACATCTTTTTGGCTCTGGTAGCTAGCTTTCACAATTTCAAGTTTAGAATTTGTTACATGTAGTTTCAGTAGAGCATCTTTTTTGTTTGAAAATTCTTTCTCATACAGGGCATATATTGTTGCTACTTGTTGTTCTAGTTCATTCTTGGGCCTACATGCTATCAACATGGCCAGATTACCATAGAGAAGATTCACTAACCTCATGTATTCTATGAGATCTTCAATTTGCAGGTCTTTTTTTTTCACTTCTTCTAGGTGGACATGTGATAAACTATCCAAGATTGGTTGGCAATCATGATTCTATGAAGAAATGGAGCTAATTTTAGCTTTGTCCATTTGGATTTCTTTTTCATTGATTTGTTTGAACATGCCCACTTGATCTCTAAAATGCTCCTTGAGTTGTTCATGTTTCTTGGCCTTGTTCTGCCATGTGCTAATGCTGATTGCAAATTTCTATTGGGTGGCACAAACTTTTTCCATTGACAAGGTTCTATTTTCATCAGTCAAGCAACTCATGTCTTGGTTGACATGAACTAATTATTTTTGGAGTCATTGGATGCTCTCCTTGAGAATGTTCTTTTGTCATTTAATGCTGGTCAATCGAGCATTATCAATAGTTAATTCTTTATTTTCCTCTTGTAGGGAAATGAGTGCTTTGGCATGTGCATATGTTTGTGCTTCTACCATTGACACATTCCATACTGCCTTCTCCTTCTCCCTCTCCATTTTCATGTTACGATTGATGAGGCATCTCACATTGTTTGTTCAAAATTGGTTGAGTTAGTCTAGTGTAAGAAACTACGTCAAATCTCTTCTTTTAACTCTCAAGGTGGCTAGCTCTTCTTGTAGTCTTTGGACTTCATATTTAGCAAGCTTCTACATGGTCTCAGCCATGACCAACTTCTCCTATGTGGTGATTAATTCAGACTGTACTATGGTGATATCATAGGGAATATCAAGGAGATTCTACATTACTTGTCTTATCTACAATAGTTTGTCAAATATATCCTCATATTTAGCAAAATTCATCGAGGTACAAACAAGAATTTGAGCATCTCTCGCTCTAGAAATATTAGTTGGTGGAAAAATAGGGACATTGAAGGCCTCTTTGATGTGATTCATGATCCCTTTAGTAGCTCCTGCTACATCTTGATGTTGCATAATCATGGTTGTAGCTCCTTCTTTTGTTCTAGCATCACTTGGAATGATGTAGCATTCCTTGAGATCTATTGTGACTGATCATTCCCTTCTCTTGACTACAATGAAATTTTTCCACTTGTAGGATCTATTAAAACTATGTGTCTAATTGCATTCTCTCTAACCTTGTAGAGATTGGCCCTCTCTCTTGTTCCCTAACTTATTGTGTTTGCAAACTATTGCAAATGGCTCATTAAAGGTCTATAATCCTGTGATGATGATGGTGGAACTTGTTGCTACTATTGTTGTTATTTTTGGTCAACTAGTGGCTAGCTATTGGGCCTTGCTTACTATTGTTGGCCAATAGCTTGAATAGTATCAGGAGGAGTTGAGCTTGTAGATTCCTTAGTACTTGCTTACTTTTCTAGTTGATTCTTTTTTGAAGGCATTGGTTTTGACATTCAACATATGAAGAATTTTAAGCTTTTCTCAAAACATCATTTGTATAATCCAATATGATTATCTATTTGCATAGCTTCTTGATTAGGTAGGAAAATGGCAATGTTGGTTTCCCCACATTCTTTTCTTTAAATCACCTATGAATTTTGAGGAAGTATAGATGGGTGATGTTGGCATTGAATTTCCCCATTAAAATGGTGCTTCCTTTGGCTGCATAAGTTGATATTTAGTTGAGCCTCTTAGTCAAGAATAAATGATAGGTTCCAATCTTAAAATAAATCTTTTCTTTGGTAATCATCTCACTATATTTTTTGTCCTCCTTGCCATAGGCTCTTTGTAGCCACAATATTTTTGCATATGTGTCATACCTTGTGGAGATTTCTATAACATTAGCCCCTTCATTTGGCAAATTGAGGGATTTAGCTATTGCCCCTATAGAGTATGACATTGAAACTCCTTATATTTTCATAGTGGCATTTGCTTGTTTGTTTTTTCAAAATTAAAGAGTTTCCCTTAAATACCATTCATCACTAATTGATAATGTAGGCCACAGGGGAGATAATTGGAGTTATGTCCTTACGACCTCTAGAGAAAGCTCCATGAAAGGGCCAAAATGCAATTCCACAGTGATTGTGGACATGATTAACTTCTTTTGGATGACCTGGAGGCATTTTGGTGATAGCATGAGGCTCTATTTTTATTTAGGTGCTTGTCGTGCATCTGCCTATACTTGAGAAAAGTGTTTGGTAGCAAGCATCTATTAATGAATACTAAAAGTTTGGGCTTTCTGCTTCATGTGTTTTGCTAGTGGGGTCTGTTCTCTAGTTTGGGCTCTTCCATAGCCTCTCAATCTTTTGCTTCCTAGTTGTAAAGGTCCTTCTTTTGGTATCCTCTTTGGGGCCATTTGTAATCAATCAAGAGTTTAAGATTACCAAAATGTTTAAATCAATGCTTAATAGTTCATAATCCTTATCGTACTCTTGGTTAGATCACATTCTTAGTTTATGATGATTGTAGAGTTAGAAAAATTTTCAAAATGATACCCCCTTAGATGTTGCATCTTTAATTTTCATGACCTTCCACACTTATTAGATTTTTTCTTATAATGTCTTAGAATTAGTTAGAATGGTTTATTAGAAGGATTCATTGAATTATTTGACTTAAATCTTCTTAATTCATAATATTATCTTTAGTGTTTCATCTTACTTACCCTTAGACTATCTTCCAACATTAAAAAAGTTTTCAAAACTTTTGGCTCCTTGATGTTATCCCCTCACAACTATGTTGAATGCTATAGGATCAACAAGATTCAAAAATTTTGAAAATCAAAGTTGTGGTAACAAAGTTATGGGCTTTGGAAGTTAGTGGATCAAAGCTTAGAAAGAAAATGGCAAAAGCTCCCCTTGTTATAGTTGTAAACAATGAAAAATTTCACTAACTCACCACACCTATATAAGTGAGATCGTTGATATGACATCATATCAATGACATATGAGGGGATCATACATTATATCAATGATGTTACCTAGAAAAATTTCAAATTTGTGATCAATTTTTCATGGAAAAAATGTGTTAATAAAAATGATTGGAAGACAATAAGCATTTCCATAGGATCTTAGAATAGTCATGATGCTCAAGTATCAAAATTTAGGAGTTGAAAATCCATAAAGAAGGAATTTCGGGCTATGAAAATTTATTAAGTGTATAGAAGATTGATGAAGGTTGATAGGTACATGGAAAAAATTTTGAAAGTAAGGGAAGTATTTATTAGATTATTGGATTATCTTAGAAGGCATAGGATGATGTGGAATTTCTTGTGAAGTATGAAATACAAGAGTTATACAAGCGGGTCCTCCCCAAATATTTAGCCCTTAGTTCCCTTTTATAACCATGCCTAAAAGTGTCCTTAGGCACTCAAGGGGTTGAATGTAAGACATACTTGTTTAGAAAAACACACATATGAGTAACGCTAGACTAGGAAAATAATGCTATATTGCATAGAACCACAAGTTATGATTAAATATACAATGAGATGAAATGGACTGTAGAAAGGATTAGTAAAATTAGGATGTGAGGTATCTTACCATAAGCATGATGAATTCTCGTGTGTAATTTGTGGTTAGAGCAATCATTAGCCCTTCTATCCAAGATTCAAACCAAGTCCAGATCACTTTCCAATGATATTGCATTGTTTCATTTCTCAGATTCACAACTATAAGACTACTACTATTGCAAAGAGTATTACCACTTGGCGTATTCTCCAAGGGAGGAGTTTATTAATGGAATTTTTTATTATTTTCAAGATTCTTGAAAAGCCTCTTACCTTCAAGCATCGGTAACATGTATTTCCAGTGGAACCCTCAGAAATTTATTAGGTGCATATATCTTATTTTTGATTGTGTCAACCTTACCAGAGGACTACATTCAGGCATGGGTAACATGTCTTTCTAGTGACATGATAAGGCAACACTTATTGTACTGTTACTTCCATTTTTCATTCAATCTACAAGAATATAATACATCTTTAGTAACAAGATAGAACTTATAATAGTAATCCAAGAAAATCCACAAATCCCCTTGATGTCACACCCTATGCATTCCCACTTGGTTCTTCACTCTTCGGTCAAGGCATAATGATCACAAGTTTACTATTAGTTTTATTATAAGAAGAATAGCATTATGATCATGGTAAGAACCTGTTATGTTGGAATGGATGGATGGATGTTGTGGTCTCAATAGATAGATAATTAGTGCCTTATGATTGATAATATAGAGAAATTTTCACCTTACGGGGACTACCTCTTACGTTATTCAATGTGTTTTGTTGGAAATTGATAGAAAGATGTACAAGTAAAATGAGAACAAAACATGAAAAATTAGAAAGGATATCAAAATTTAGAAAGATAAAAAGAATGAAAAATTATCAAAGAATTAGAAAATATCAAAGAATATCAAAAGTTTAAGAAATTAAAAAGTAAAAAAGAAAAGGAAAATATATCAAGAAATTAGAAACAGTAATAAGAAAGTGGAAAATTTAAAAGGTACCTACGTGTCCCAATGGACACCCCCATGAATATGGTTAGGATCGGTCAATCAAAAAAGTGAACAAGTAGAGGACAACTAGGTAGATTGGGTGGAATCTTTAGTGGAGTTGGGATATTGATGATAAGGTTTGACTTGCTGGATATTCACAAGGATGAGCTTATGTGGGCTAGATGGAAGGTGAATATGCATAACACCTAAAGGGTAAGTTGCCTAGAATATGTAGGGTTTCTTCCAAAGCATTTGAAACTTGGTCTTTTATTGGACATGATTAGGGTTATAATAGAGGACCTTGCCACCTAGTTACACTAATACTTGCCTTATATGAGCATCATGCCTATGCTTGGAGTAATTCTTATGGATCTCATTGCTCACAAGTGCTACTCGTTTATTTTCTTCTAATAGATTTAGATTCATTAGGAGTTCTCTTTGGGCTAAGCTTAAGTTTAGATTAAGTTGGATAGCACTAGCTAGAGTTTGAATCTCTACCTAGATTGGTAGTATGGGTAACTTATCATAAACTAGCTCATAAGATGAATAACCAATGGGTAATTTCCATGTTGTTCTATAGGCCCATAGAGCATCATTCAACTTGGTGCTCTAATCCTTTTGAAATTTACTAACTATCATAGTTAATATTCTTGTGATCTCATGATTAGTTACTTCTACTTGATCATTGGCTTGGGGATGGTATGGTGTGGTCAACTTATGGTTTAGCCCAAGATTTTGCATGAGCTTGTTGAAAGTAGCACAGGTAAAATGAATTCCATTATCAAAAATAAGCATTCTTGGTACTCCAAACTGGTTCACTGCACATTGTTAAAAAAACTTGGCAACTATTTTGGCTGTACAATCTTTAATTGCTAATGCCTCTACTCACTTAGTGCAATAATTCATGGTCATAATTATATAGGCCTTCCCATTCAACATTGGTGTGATTAGGCCCATAAATTCAATTTTCCATATATCAAATGATTCTAGTGGTTGTTTCCATTATTGTGGCCCTTCATTTTGGTTGTTATTCCTCCACACAAGATTGTGTAAAGGTATGGACATCCTAGAACAAGGTAGGCCAGAAGTAGCCTGCTATCATCAGTTTTAATGCTATCCTACATCTTGCATAATGGCCACCACATGGACCTTCATGTGCTTCCTATAGAATTTTTTGATGCTTACATTATGGTAACACATCATAGAACTAACCCATTTGCACAAATCTTGTAAACGTTTCCATTTATTTCCATGTATCTTTTCACCTTATGAAGGAAATGCTCTTTCTGTTTCTTACTTCACTTAATCAAAAGTTGTTGTGTTGTTAGATAAATGAGATAATCATTTTTCCATGACTTTCTTATTAAGTCTACAACTATTACAGTCTTGTTGAACAAATTTTTGTTAAGGAATTAGTTTGACAATGATTTTGCATGGTCTTGTGAGTCCCATCTAAGTCTCAACAAGTGATTAGCTACAACATTCTCTATGCCCTTATTGTCAATCATTTTTATGCCAAAATCTTGTAAGATAATTAGCCATCTAATCACTTAGAGGTTGACCACTAGTTTGTTCATAAGAAAATGGATGGTGTTGTGATCAATATGGATATAGATCGAGTACCAGAGCACATAATGTCTCAATTTCTCTAGTGCATACACCATTGCCATTACTTCCTTTTCTACTATGCTGTAATTAAGTTGTGTCCTAGCAATGCTTCTACTGGTGCAATGGATATAATATGGCCTCTTTTGGTCATCTAGCTATGTCAACACCATGCCTAGTGCATACTTTGAAGCATCTGTCATGATATGAAAAGGCTTGGACCAACTTAGAGCTCTTAGGATTGGTGTCTCAATTAGCTTATGTTTCAAGGTTTCAAATGCATTTTCACATGACTCAATCCACTAAAAGGGTGCATTCTTCTTAGTTAACTTAACCAAGAGCCTTGCAATTTTTGCAAAAATAATCAAACATCCTTGATGGTTTGTGGCTTTTGAGTGATATTCTGTATGAATATAACTTTATCAAGATTCATCTCTATTCCTTTCTATGAGATTTTGTGTGTTAAGATCATAAGATGGAATTTTTGCAAATTGAGCTTTAGATTAGTCTGTACACATCTCCTTAATACCTACTCTAGATGATTCAGTGCTTGTTTGAAATTTGGTCCATACATTGAAAAGTCATCCATGACTACTTTAACACCATTCCCTATTTGTTTCTGGAAGATGTTGAGTACAAGTCTTTGGAAGGTAGCTAGTGCATTGAAAATATCAAAAGGCATTTGTTTGTAAGTAAACATTTTCCACAGATTGGTGAACATTGTCTTCTCTTGGTCCTTAGGTGTAATGCAGATCTAGTTATATTCACTATACCTATCTAGAAAAATGTAGTGCTCATGTCCTATAATAGTATCTAGGACTTGGTCAATGAATGAAAAGAAAAAATGATCCTTAAATGTGATAGAGTTCAACAATTGGAAGTTGATACACACTCTCCACTTGCCTACGTTCTTTGGAATGATTACTAAAGGACTAACCCATTCACTATCTGCAATGGGATATATGAATCCAACCCTTAGTAATTTCTCCAACTCTTACTTGGCTACTTCTTTAAGTATTGGGTTTAGCCTTCTCTATGGTTGCCATCATGCTTTTACCATTGGATTAGTATATATTCAATGTTGACTAATTCTAGGACCAATTCCTATGATCTTGTCATAAGACCATGTGAATGTTGTTGGCCACTTTTTAACTACTTGAAACAACTTCCTCTTTTTCTCTTTATCCAAGTTGGCATTAATTATAATCAAGTTTTGATTATTCAGGAAAGCATATTCAAGCATTATTGATAGGGCCTTTAGTTCTAGCCATTATGATTTAGCTTTATCTGGGATCTCTAATTGTCCCCATTCTATTTCTTCTTCTTGACCTACATGTGGATAGGGATTGTAATGACGGAAAACATCGGTCGTTGGAAAATACCAAATGAAAATCTGTGTACATAGTCTTAACCACGGATCCATGCGAGGGCCATGCTGGAGAAAATGAATCTGCGGTGCCCTGAACGGTCTGGTCGATTAGACAGGGACTTACTCAATTAGTAAATTGACAAATATTATAGATATTTCGTGAAACAAATTGATTCGATGAATCGTGAAAGGAGTAGAAAACGATGTAAATAAATTGAAATAATGACAACATCAACACGACAAGGAGGATCGAATTTAAGAAAGATACGCAATTCCAAGATCTATGTTTTGACCAAAAAATGGAGTATATTGTATATAAGTTACAATGGCAAACTTCGCTTATCTTGTGTGAAGTATACACAAAATAACAAGAAAACTATTCAACAAGGATACAGAATGAAGCTTGGTCTACCTCGTAAGCCAAAGATGGGATACAAGGAAGGTCAAGTTTGGATGTCTATCTATCAACTATTTCTGATCAATAGATCTTGCCAACCGCACCAGATGATTTGTCGATCTCTGATCTGTTCCCTTTACCTTCGGTAGTTTCTGCTCAAAACTACCAATGATCGCTAATGGAGAGAACTATATTTTCACCAAAGGAATGATCGCTCCTATTGCCAATGCTCAAAAATGTCTTCTGTCTCTACTCCAAGGTGATAGTTGCCAAAAATGCCCAAGATGAAGATCCAGATCTCTTCGCCAACTGAAGTATTTATAGGTTTGGTAGTACGTGGAGAAGGCACGACCCTGATGACACGTGCCTTGAACCTTCAAAATTCCGTTGACTTGGTAAACTTTATGTTGAAACTGGTCATGTCGCATCACGTTTTTGGGAAAGGGGGCAAAGTACACTGTCGACCACTTCCGCTGAAGCCATTTCATGATTATGCACAATACGCACAATACGCTCATCAACGTATTGTGCGTGTGGATAGCAAGTGCGTATCTAGTACTACTTTAGCCAGCTTTAGGCTGTATTACGCTCGTTTACGCTGCGTCGTGTGGCAGAGCGTAATAGAGCATGGGAGTAGTTGATTTAAGCTATTTTACGCTCGTTTATGCCGCAAAGCGTAAAAATGGTCAACTTTACAATAAATTACGCTTGTCTACGCTGCGTAGCGTAATGAGCGTAAAGCGACCAATCTGCAAAAATGAAGAAATCAATCTGTTGTGCTTCCTTGGACTTTGACTTTGCTTTCCTTGAAGCTCGTTACGCTGCTCTACGTAACGGAGCGTAAACTCAGCCCTGAACAAAAAGACTTAGCGGAATATGCGATAAGTCTTAAACCTTAAACTTCATCAAGTTCGTCGAAGTAAGTTACTTTCTGACATAGGGCTATGTTAAGCAGAGTTACGCTGAGCGACACTACGCTATGTTGCATAATGTAGCGTAAAGAGAGAAAACAAAGTAAGGTTGAAATTTGTAAGAAACTTGGAGATTTGATGCTGCATACCTCTTTGCCTCGTTCTGTCTTCCAGATTTCTATCACAAACTTTCGCCCGAATCGTGAATCTTCGCCTTAGGCCGATTCGTAATTTCCATGGTGTTTCAATGGCCCCTCTTTGTTGATGTTTAGAGGGCTTGCCCAAAAGACATCAACAAAGAATACGAAACACCGGATGGGTAAAAGTACCAATAGCGTTCATCGACGGTCACTCAAGTGTCGCCCTGTCAATGTAGAAGTGTAGAAATGAAGGAAATGGAAGATAAAAGAATACAGGAGGGGATTCTTACAGAGGTAAGAGGGAAGAGGTTCGGGGAAGACTCAAATAAGGTTCGGGGAAGACTCAAATGAGGGAGTATAGTTTCTTCATGCATAAGCAATTAGGCTTTCTCCTGCGATTGCGTTTGCATAGAGTTATGCCGTCATATCGTAGATGAGGGGTCAGTAGTATGCCTCTCAGCACATCTGAGGAATTAGCAGAATGCCTGTGAGGTAGCGATGCTGGGGCTATCCCAACATCCCACTCCATTTTTTTGTAGTCACACAGAGACAATTACGCTCGCTTGATTTGCATGTTGGCGGTCTGTCGGTCCCAGTTTTAAGTCCTGGTAGACTGTCGTTGTTGGTTTTAAGTCCCAGTAGACCATGGTCCTAGTTTAAAGTCTGGGCGGACTAAAAAATGCTAGTTTTACATCGTAGCGGACGGTGGTAGAGCTAATTTATGGTCTCAGCAGACTATGCTGTGGATGTCAGTTTCATGTCGTGACCTAGGGATAGATCTGTGCTGGTTTCACGTATCAGCAGACGGATACTCACCTGTGCCAGTTTTATGTCATGGCGGACAGCCGGTGCCAGTTTAGCGTTGTGGCGGACGCATGCAGAAAATGCCAGTTTCACGTCTTGGCGGACCTGTACAACCCTGCCAGTTTTACGTTGTAGTGGACGGTTGCAACTTGCTAGTTTTACGTTGTGGCAGACGATTGTTGCCATGCCTAATGTTAACACTGGATATACAGCTAGATGTAATACCGCTTCAGATATATATGGTTCATAGGATTTGGTAACTCATTGCTGTTGATATATGCTAGTTTGAATGCACCGTTGCCATACACATTAGCTATCAAGAAAGGGCCCTCCTAGTTTGCAGAGAACTTGCCTACTGGTTCGCGAACGGCCTTGAGAACCAAATCTTCTTTCTTGATTGGACGTTGTTGAAGATTATGATGGTGCTTTTGCCTCTGTTTATCTTGATACTTTTCGATGGTATCAAGCATCTATATTCGCTTCTTCTCTATTGAATCCAAATCCATGATCCGAGACTCGGTGTGTTGAGCGTCATTTATAATCATGGAGAGGACCATCCGTAGAGAAGGAACTTATAATTTGAGAGGTAGCACCGCCTTAGATCCATAGACTAGGCTATAGGGTGTACTGTCTGTAGCTGTTTTGCATGTGGTACGATACGCCCATAGCACATAAAGGATCTTTTCATGCCACCGTCTTTTGTTGCTGCTGAGCATTTTCTTGAGCAAATTGATAATGACTTTATTTGTTGCTTCAGCTTGACCATTCGGTTGTGGGTAATAAGGCGAGGAAAAAGATTGTTTAATACCAAGGCTATCACAAAAGGATTTGGTTTCTAGACTGCTAAATTGTGGCCAATTGTCGATTACAATAGTCATCGGGAGACCAAATTTAGTTACAATATTGTCTAGAATGAAATGACAGATCTGTTGAGACGTGATCTTTTGCAAAGGGATGGCTTCCACCCACTTCGTGAAATACTCAGTAGCAGTGATTATGAAGCTATGACCTACGAAAGATTTCGGTGTGATAGGCCCTATAATGTCTAGTCTCCATCGTTGAAAGGGCCATGTTATCTGAGTCGTGTGTAGTTCTGTAGGTGACACATATATAAGGTTTGCGTAACGTTGACACGTGTCACACGTTTTAACCTTTGTAAGACAATCTTTTTCCATATATGGCCAATAATACCCTAAGCGATAGATTTTAGCAGCCATAGCTCATGGTGCTACGTGTCCTCCGCATAATCCCTCGTGAACCTTGCCAACTATACGTTGTGCTTGGTCTTTGTTAACGCAAGTAAGCAGTACTCCATCGAAAGAGCGTCTACAAAGGGTACTATCTCCTATGATGACGTACTGCCTAGCTCGCTTGCAGATTGCATCTTTTTGCGCACGTGTTAGCTCGTGCGGTGGTTCACCATGCAAGAGGTAAGTTTTAATGTTGTCGTACCACTCTGGCATTCTATCCCCGAGCAGTGAAGATATTTGCGCCGCCTGAATGATAAGACCTGTACAATCTGTTATTAAGGCGGGACAAGTGTCGAACAGGTGCGATGGCATGTTTAAAGCTAATGTAGCCAGTGCATCAGCTAGCATGTTGTCGTTTTGGGGCACGTGTTGGGCATCGATCGTTGTAAACTACCTCAGAAGATCTTTAGCCATATCGTAGTAGGGATATAAATGTGTAGCCTTGCAGGCGTAGACTCCTGTGATTTGATTTATAACAAGCATCGAATTGCCCCTAATTGCCAGGTGTTGAACATCAAGCTCTCTGGCCATTAATAATCCCTTAAGGAGCCCCTCGTACTCTACCACGTTGTTCATACAAGGGAAGGTCAAGCAGTAAGCGTGAAGATACACATCCTCAGGTGAAAGAGAAATGACTGTGGTGGCACTGCCGCCTCTAGCAGTTGAAGCTCCGTCAAAGTATAACGTTGCTTCGGGGCCTGTTAAAACAGGGCTTAAACTATGTACATGCTCGTCTGGAAATTCAAGTTCTATGGTTGCCTGATTATCAATAGGCGATGTTATTAGTTGGTTAGCTATCGCTTGGCCTTTCGTAGAAGATTGACCAATGTAATGCAGATCGAATTTTGCGGTGATAGCTTTCCAATGAGCTATATTACTACTTTCGTACAGGTTATGCGTAATAGCCCTTGTACTGACTTAAATCGTCGGTGTAAGGCTGGAAGGGAAACAAACACCGAGAGATCGTTGGGTAGCCACAGCGGACCCTGCCTTCGCTTGAGGGCAAGCTGGAAAAGGGAACGAAGGCAGAGTGCCTTGGATGGTTTGCACGCAAATCAACCAAGGACTTCCCCGAGCGTAAGCTACGGCTAGTGCTGGGGTTATCGTAAACGGTATGTAGACGGAACGTAAACAACGATGCGAAGTGTAAATAAAGTGTACTGAGTTATTAATAAAGCGTAAACAAAGTTTATATTGTAAACAGAACATAAACTGAAGTAATAATGCGAGGCAATAATGAAACTGTATTGTATTGTTTTTGAAAAATGTGCACCGGTCAAAGCGTAGTTGCACAAGTGTGAATGGCAAGTCAAACGCCTAGCCCCGGAAGGATGTGATGCGACGATATGAGAAGAACTTGAAAGCCGAAAATCGGATGTGCCGAGTGCCCAAGGATTGCAAGTTCTGTCCTCCTTTGGGATCTTTGCCAATTTCTCCAATCTTTGCCTCTTCCAATCTTCTTCTCCTTCTTGCTTCTTTTCCTAGTGTCTCCCTCCCTTTCCTTCTTCTTGTTTTTTTTTGTTTTTGTGTTCCCCCTTTTTTTGTGTAAATTGGTAGGGTATTTATAGGTTTGGGCTAAGGTTTTTGGGTTAGGGTTAGCTTAGACTAGGTTCAATGCACCTATGCTGGGTAGTTGGATGTGTGTCGCCAATTGCACATTTTTTGACCAAGTTTTACAACTTGTGGGGCATTTGAGCCCATAAAAATTCAAATACTTAGAAAACAAGCTCTTTCGTGACACAATTTTGAAGAGGTAAGGTCTAGCGGTGGATCCCTTGATTACAAATTATTATTTTTGGTTGGTCGGCCGGAACATTAGAATTCTCTAATGTTTAGTAAAAAAAAATTCGCAATCATCGAGAGGAGGAAAGTAGTCGGTGGTGGACAGCAATGAAACGTGTGGCAGCAGCGCAGGAGTGACGACGGAGAAGGCAGAAACAGCAGCAGCGGTAGGTAAGGGCGGCGTGGCAGGTGAGGGTGGCGCAGTGCGGCCAGGTGAGGGCGGCGCGGTAGGTAAGGACGGCGCGGCAGAAAAAGATAGTAGCACGATGCCAGGTGGTGGCGGCGGGAGACAGAGAAAAGCGGTGGTGGCAGCGCATCGGTAGGAGACGGCGGCTAGGGTTTGGTGGCTGCAAAGGGAAAAAATGGCAGTGCGGCAACAACAGGGATGTGGCAGGTGCGGCGAGATTATCGACGACGTGGAGGGAGAGCGACGATGGCGTGGGAGGCGACGCAACACACAGAGGGTAGTAAACAGAATGCGGCAGGCAGCGGGAGCAGCAGGAGGGCGGAGGACGATGGCGCGATGCGGCGGCAGGGACACGGCGGGCGCAGCAAACGAGGGTTGCGCAGCAGGTGAAAGAATACAGCAGCAGCGGCGAGAGGAGTAGACAGCACGCGGAGGGAGCAGTGATGCGGGTGAGGTAGCAACAGTAGCACAACAGAACACGGCGATCGGTAGGCAGCAAGAGCAGCAAGCAGGCGGGAGAAGACAAGGCTACAAGGCAGGCAGCAGACGGTGGTGCAGAAACAGTGCAGGAGCAAAAAATAGCGATGGTAGGCCACGTGGGAGGGACAGCGATGCTGGGGCTGCAGGAGAAGAGACAGTCACACAACGGGGCGGAAGACGCCGATGCAGCAGCGGCTGTGCAAAAGCAACGATGGCAGCAATAGAATTGTCAATGGCGGCGGCTGAAACAACACCCGGACTGTTGATGTGTTTTGCGAAAATAGTGTATGAGACAGTGAGCCAGCAAGCATGTTGTGCCTTAAATTCAGGATTCTGAGCTGCGAAAGGGCCAGTAGATTGGCTATGAGGATTGTACCAAACATGTTCCTTACGTTCACCATTTTTTTTGTGTTTTTTCTGTGCCTGTGCCTGTATTTGAGCTCCTTTGCCTGAGTCCGATGGCCTCTGCATTTGTATAATCCAAGCTTGAGATGCTTGAAAAGAATTGAATTATTTTCCACTCAAAGTGCCATGCTGAAATTAATGGTGTTTCATTGGCCCCTCTTTGTTGACGTCTGGAGGAATTCACCCGAGAGGCGTCGACAAAGACGTACAAAACACCATGAGCAAACAAAGCATCAAACATTAACCATTAGCCTTTGGCTGGATATTATCGCACCATTTTCAAAAGTACATGGGATTGAGGGATGCGGTTCAAGATGCAAGGGAATCGATTGTAACCAAGGAGGCTAGGAGGTTAAGGGCGATGATTGCTGCTAAGGTTTGTGAGGGGGGGAATGCTCTCTTATGCACAAGTTATGTCATTTGGTCCTTGTCAACAGCTGGTTTTTTGGCAGACTCGGAACCAAGAGATAGGAGGTGCGTTCTTTGGAGAAACGGGACTCTTATAGAGTATTTGCCGGGCCCGTTGTAAACAACCAAAGCCACGCGATGATGTGTAACGTGGTCTCTTTGAGACACAAGTGTAACTGTTTCTCAAGACAACTGCCTTCTCGCCTGGGGCTTGTTTGAGAATGGCCAATAGTCTTTTGTTCATGATGTCAACAGGGTCTTTGAAGACCTTTTCCGTGCTTTTTGTGCCGTGCTGGTGTTTGAGCACTTGCATTTTACATCATGTACTGTGTATTGTGTTTCGCATCGCAATTACTTAGAGAGCTACAGTGTGCAATAGAGCTATAGTGTGTAACAGTGTACCAAGAGTTTTGAGATGAGTGGAATGTAGCAAGGGGGGTGTAATTGAATAGGATAAGGGAGTCATGATGGGAAATAGGAAATGTATCAGGAGTCGGGAATGTACTTATGAACGGATTGATTAAACCAGTCGTGTGCATCAGGAAAAATGTGATACCTTGTTGTCATGATGAAGTGCATCTATGCACGAACGCCTCAAAAGTGTCATCCTGCAAACACAACTCCAAGAAGACAAGAAAACCACAAATGAAACAATCAGCTAAACACTTTAAACAAGGAGATCGAGTCGCCACGTGCAGCTTTCAAAGCAAACAGAATCATGAATGCATCAGTTTCACTAGACCCCATGGGATGAATCATACAACAAGTCTCTGTGGAACAGGAACAGCCAACTGCAACAACATGTCTGTTCCAATTTTTGCCTAGTCATCAATGATGTTGCTAGTTTATAGTCTTAGCGGACTGTTGTGGATTAGTTTCACGTCATAACCCCTTGGACGGTGCCAGTTTAGCGTCGTAGCAGATGGTGCATTGCTAGTTTATAGTCATGGCGGACGGATGTAGCAGTTTAGTGTCATACCGGACAGAACTCTGTGGTATCAGTTTTAAGTCATGATCCAGGACTGTCTGTGGTATCAGTTTTAAGTCATGATCCAGGACTGTCTGTGCCAGGTTATAGTCATAGTGGACTGATGCTTACCTTGCTTGTGTAAAGTATGATGCTGCATGCATGGTCATGCTGTGTCCTTGCGAGATCCTGCAAAAAATCAACTAGGAAGAAAACAACATCAAGCAACACCTGCCGTACATAGAGTTAGAATGTATGAATGAAAGAAAGGCAATGCAAAACGTGATAGTTTTATGCCGTTCTAGGCCGTATGCTAGTTTAAGGCCT
>MNCI01007556.1:9894-39742 GCA_015680685.1 Gnetum montanum
GCAGGATGGTACAGAACCTGTCCATGCTCAAAGTAGAAAATTTGCTGAACTGGCCGACCTGGACTCAAAACATTCTTCTCCCAATGAACTGCCATCATGCTGTGCGGACTGTAAGATCCTGGTGAGGCCAGGATGACTTCACATTTTTTAGGGTATTTCATTGACCCCTCTTTGTCGATGTCTGGAGAACAAGCTCGATGGACGTCGGCAAAGAATACGAAACACCGCAATAGGAAAAATGCTAAACTTGTCACTTGGTGAGTGTTGGGACATCACTTAGCCATGCTTGAGAGTGTTGCATTGGTTTTGCGGAGGTTAAGGCAGAGAGTAGAGATGATGTTTAGTTAAGTCCCTCGTCAGAGTGCTCTGAGGGGCTCATTTGCATTTTCATCTTTGGCTGGCACTGTTTTTCAACCTCCTATAGGTAGGTCTCCCCTCTGCAGGATGAGTTGTGTTACATCCATGGAGGGTTCTAACTTGCCTACTGCAGTCTTCCGCACGGTGAGCTGTGTTAAGTGTGTGCTAGAATTTGCACTCTCAAATAGCCATGTTAGTCGAGGCACTCACTTCGCGACGTTGTAGCCTTTGCTGCTGTAGCAGGATGCATCTGTAGGTACGAGGTCTTGCTAGCTACTGGCATTGTTATTACTCTTGGGCACCATTGCTGGTGTGAGATGCCCAAAGCAGGGAGGCCAGCAGCGATCCTAGCAACACCGATCATGGGAGAGCTAGTCCCTAAGGCACTGGGGGCATGGATGCACTGGAATCCCTGCCAAAGGAATGCATGCTTAGTTCAACTATGAGATCAGCTACCACATAGCTGAACATTGCGCGAGCCGAAACCTTAGCGCAGAATTGAAGAGCAACAATATTGTGGCTAGGCCACAATACTGTCAACAACTCAGAAGTAGCAAAGAGCCTAGGAACTACCATCAAGGTGGTGGGCCATGGCTATAGTAGGTTCGAAGGACCCGTATGACATCATATAATGTCTTCAAAGGATCAGCATGACATCAAGGGTGGCGGCGTGTATGCACTGGACTGTGTTCTCCTTGCGTCAAGAACTGCATCCTGGAGCTATGAAGTTCCACCTACACGCTGGTTTCAGACTCCTTTGTTCAATGTGTATCTGGTGGTGGTGCATGTTGAGGGTGCGACGCGAACCCAATTTAAGGTCTTGGTAGACCGTGTGCTGGTTTAAGGTCCCAGCAGACCACTGTGCTAGTTTAAGGTCCCATTAGATTGTACATGCCAATTTTATGTCATAGCAGATGTGCAATGCCATTTTATAGTCATAGTGGACTAACAGTGCCAGTTTTACGCCGTGGCGGGCGATGCTTGGTGCTGCTATTTTATCGTCATTGCGGACACTGCCTGGTGCAACTTCCAGTTTATCGTCGTAGCAGACGGTGCTTGTTGTTGCTGTTGCACTTCAGACGTAGTACGGCTTGAGGTACGTATGGTTCACTAGGTTAGCGAACTTGTTACCGTCCATGTCTGCTAGCTTGAAGGCTCCATTCCCAAAGGCTTTAGCAACCACGTAAGAACCTTCCTAGTTGACTGAGAACTTACTTACATGCTCACAGATGACCTTAAGAATGAGGTCTCCCTTCTGCACTGGTCGTCGATGTGGGTCTACACGGTGCTTCTGCTATTGTTTGTTCTGGTAATGCTCGATTCGTCTCAGCATCTGCCCACGTTCCTCCTCTACTGAGTTGAGATTAATGGTTCATGATTCGTTGTTTTGGCTTCGCTTACAATGTTAGACAGGATCATCTGAAGTGAGGGTACCTATAACTCAAGAGGCAATCCAACTTCAGATCCATAAACAAGACTGTAAGGAGTCTTACTCATCGTAGTTCTGCAAGTCGTTCGATAGGCCTAGAGGATGTAGAGTATTTGCTTGTGCCACCGCCTCTTGCTATTGCTAAGCATATGCTTTAGCAAGTTGATGATGAACTTATTTGTAGCCTCAGCCTGCCTGTTCACCTGCAGATAATAAGGGGAAGAAAATGATTGTTTAATGCCTAGGTTGCTATAGAAGGTTCGGGTTTCCATACTGCTGAACTTTGGTCCATTGTCGGTCACAATAGTCATCAGAAGCCCAAACCTAGTTATGATGTTATCGAGGATGAAATGGTAGATTTGCTGAGATGTTGTTTTCCTCAGGGGAATAGCTTCCACCCACTTAGTAAAATACTCTGTGACAGTCATAATGAAGTTATGCCCTACGAAGGACTTAAGCGTGATAGGCCCTATGAGGTCTAGTCCCCATCGTTGGAAGGGCCACGTAATTTGTGTTGGGTGCAGGTTTGTAGGTGCTATGTGTATGAGGTTTGTGTATCTCTAGCATGTGTCACATGTCTTGACCTTCAATAGGCAGTCACGCTCCATGTAGAGCCAATAGTACCCTAGGCATCTAATTTTCGCAGCCATAGCCCTAGGTGCTATGTGTCCACCACACAGCCCTTCGTGAACCTCATTAACTACCTTTTGTGCTTGCTTACCACCCACGCATGCCAGCAATATCCCATCGTAGGATCGTCAGCATAGGGTGTCATTTCCCATGAGCACGTATTGTCGAGCGCGTTTGCGGATTGCATCTCTTTAAGCCGATGTCAATCCACCTGGGGATTCGCCATGCTATAAATAAGCTTTAATGTTATCGTACCACTCCAGGGTGTCCACAGCATCGACAAAGGCCACGTGTTCCGCCTGAGTGATAGGCTCCATGCATTCTATGATTGTAGTTGGCAGGTTTGCCAAGGAATGCGATGGGATGTTTAACGTGAGGGTAGCTAAGGCGTCTGCTATGGTGTTCTCTTTGTGTAGCACATGTTGCACATTAGTGGTCACGAATTGCTTCAGTAAGGTTTTTGTTAGGTTGCAGTAGGGTTGCAGGTGCGTAGCCTTGCAGGCGTAGACTTCAGTGATTTGATTCACAACTAGTTTTGAATCTCCCTGGATCACCAGGTGCTGTACATGCAACGCGTGGGCAGTTAAGAGGCCTCTGAGTAGCACCTCTTACTCTGCCACGTTGTTGGTGTAAGGGAATGCAAAACGATAAGCGGATGAGTACATTTCCCCATAGGGAAATGTGATTTTGGTAGTGGCGCTACCTCGTCACGTGGTTGAGGCACCGTTGAAATGTAAGGTTGCCTCGAAATGCAATGGGATGATGGCAACATTGCTAACGTATTCGTTCAGGAACTCAGGATCTATGGTTGCCTAGTCGTCGACTGGTGAGGCCGCCAATTGGGTTGCTATGGCTTGGCCCTTTGTCGATGATTGACTTACATAACGTAGGTCGAACTCCACGGTTATTGCTTTCCATCGGGCTATTCTACTACTTTCTTACAGGTTTCCGGTGATAGCCCGAAGTATGTTACTTTTGCAAATGATGTTGGTTGTGCTGCAGAATAGGTAGTGCCGCCACTTTTTTTAGCACGAACACTAACGCTAGGCAGTTCCTCTCCACCTTGTTGTATTTTTCCTCGTATGCTATCAGTGTGTGGCTCAAGTAATACACCGGTATCTCAGAACTATCGTCTTACTTTTGACATAGTAGTACAGGTATGATGCGTCAGAGGTGGCAAGGTATATGAAGAAAGGCTTGTCCCTTTGTGGTAGGTGTACCGTTGGAAGGTGCGAGAGCTCCTTCTTCAGGTTGTCGAAGGCTTGTTGACACTGGGTTGTCCACTCGAAGTCAACCCCCTTCTTTAAAATATGTTGCATGGGGTGTAACTTGTCGGTCAACCTTGCTATAAACCTTCGAATGAATTGCACTCTACCTTGTAAACCACGTAACTCTTTAAGATTTGTAGGGGGGGCTAGGCTAACAATGGCCTTGACTTTGTCTGGGTCCAGTCGTATTCCGGCCTCTGATACTACAAACCCTAACATGCGTCCGATCTTGACCCCGAAGATACACTTCTTAGGATTAAGATGTAAATCGTGCCTTTGGTAGCACTTGAGAACTAACTCTAGATTGCGTGGGTGTTGGGCTGCCTCCTTGGACTTAGCCACTATATCATCCACGTAATCGTTTAACATTTCTAGGATGTAGTCGCTGAAAATGTAGGTCATGGTTCATTGGTAGGTTTCTCCAGCATTCTTGAGCCCAAAAGGCATCATGGTATAGTAGAAGGTTCCCCATTGAGTCATGAAGGTTTTCGACAACTAGTGCTCTGGGTTGATGCATATTTGGTTGTATTCGGAGAAACCATCCATGAAGGATAGCAAAGCATGACCAGCTCTAGTGTCGATGAGTTGATTGATGCTTGGGAGTGGAAAGTTTTCTTTGATCGTTGCCTTGTTCAAGTCTCGAAATTCTATACAGATTCGTATCCCTCCTCTTTTCTTCAAAACCACAATTATGTTGGATAACCACTCCAAATAGTCAATCGCACGGATAAAACTGGCTCAGTATAACTTAATGATTTCATCCCTAATAGCTAGTGTGATTTCTGGCTTAATCTTATGCACCTTTTGCTTGACTACCCTCACGTGTGGGTCTAGGACGATGTTATGCTAAATCAGCCATGAATCCAAACCTGACATGTCACCGTATGACCATGCGAAGACATCGATGTGATCCTGCAAAGTTTTAACTATGCCCTCGTGTATTTGTGTGTCTAGAAGGGAGCCAATTCTTAATGTCTTCACCTCCCTTCTTGACGTGGTTACAAGTATCTTGACAAGAGGATCCTTGGTTACATCCCCGGCCTCTAAATCTAGGGCATGGACCATGTATCTGGGCCAATCTGGGGGGTGCTTCTAAGGTTGCTATAGTGTTAATCGTAATCGACCCCCAGTCAATCATGTCGGGGTTCAACTATCTCGTGAGCTTGCCTTACGTCCTTGCTAAAATTAGAGGCATGGAAAGGGCACAACGGGTTTCCCTCTCTTGCTTGACCTGCCATCATAAGATGAAAGCCTAGGTAAGGGTCATCAGAGATTGTCCGAAACGTAATTTTGCAAAGAAACACCGAGATGCGACTTACTAAGTAAGGCGGTGTACATATTGAGAGTTTGCTAGTTTAAGGTCATGGTGGACTGCCAAGGCATAAGAGTCTAGAATTGTTAAAGATATGTAAATCATTGATGTGAAGTGCGAAGTTGTGTAACCATTGATATGTGAATGCCAAACTGTTAGTTTAGTATCATTTCAAACTGCCATATTGCGAAATGTGACATGCAAAATCTTGATATGCAAAATAATAAAAAGAATGAAATTGCAAGTACAAAGGGTATTGAACTGCTAGTGCAGGGATGAAGACATGAAATTGCTAGAAAATATGATACCACCTATGTCAAGGCGTATAAGGTAACTGCTAATGTAAGGACTTAGTTAGCTTGACGTCACTGCGGACTGCGATCATTATGAGTCGAAATTACTATTTTTGGGTCCTAAGGAGTGTGATCATGCTAGGTTTGTTAGTTTAAGGTCTTCTTGGACCTTTAATCAAAAACCAACATTATTATATTAGTTTTTGGGAAGGCGAGTAATTGGCCTAAAGTGTGCCAAGGGTTAAATGCTAATAGTATCATGATGTCGTGGCGACCATGCTACGCTGCACGCTGTGCTCTGCATTAATCGGAGAGAGAGAGAGTGAGAGAAAGTTTTCTCATTTTGCCACAACTTCCATAAATAAGGATTGAACCCTAGTAATTTCAACATTTTCACCCTAAAAGCATAGAATCCTCATCGGAGCACTCAGAGATTTCAGAGCGTGGAGCAATTTTGTTAATCCGTTAGCAAGGTAAATCTCTAAGGCGAAAGTCATAAACCGCAATCAGGGACATGGATCCTAGAACTCAGTTGGTGTTTGTGAAGGTTAAGGAGGCAAAGAAGACCCTGAGGCATGGGCGACAAGCATGTGTTCTAGCGCGGGAGAGCACACCATTGACTCAGTGAGTTTTCATGTCTCCTCTATCCTTTTCTCCTTGCACCTTCTACCACTTTCTATTCTGGTTTTGCGTCTCATTTGTTTTGTCATTTGTATTTTCTGCAATCGTGTTGTTTTAGCTTTTGTGTTTTCATGGCCTCTTTTTCTTTTGGTCGTGGCTATTGTGCAAGGGTTTCATTGTGACAGCATGCAAGGCCATTGCCACCACTACGGTTGTCGCGACTGCGGGACTGAGGCCCTTTAAGTTGC
This sequence comes from Gnetum montanum, assembly GCA_015680685.1. Classification (NCBI taxonomy): domain Eukaryota; kingdom Viridiplantae; phylum Streptophyta; class Gnetopsida; order Gnetales; family Gnetaceae; genus Gnetum; species Gnetum montanum. Next base: position 16,053 of record MNCI01007556.1, read on the forward strand.
TTAACCTTGGCATTTCACGACGTAAAACCTTTGGGAGGGTTTGGTTATGTTTGACATAGCACCGTGGTGCGTGTTTTTGTTTGAGCATGTTGTTAGTCATTTTGCTACTATGCTAAGCTACTTGCGTGTTCTTGCTAAGCTAGGATTTCGCATATTTGCTATGCTATGGTGAACAAAGGGTTATGTTATGCTACATTCATGTTTTGCTAAGCGCTGCTATGTTACACATGCATTGCGTTCAATTTTGATGTCAATATCTGCTAGTTGCATCGTGCAGGGTAGGGCCAAGGTCTAGGCTGATCATCTTGGACCTTGAAGGGGTCCTATGTCACGTGGGCAGACCTATGGCCAACGTTCTTCCTCCCCCGATATGTGTGAGAGAGAGAGCGGTTTGGTTCAGGGATGGGGCGCGAGACTTCTTGTAATTCCTTCTTAACCATTTTAGTCTCATGGTTTGGTCCTCCTTATACAAAGAGGAGGCATCTAGCACAATAGAGGCCATACTACCAGGGACAAATCAGGGCATCCTGAGATACCTTTCCGGTGACGCAATCGCAAGCAGGTTGGGAGGAGGATCTAACCCACACTCAATAGTGTTTAGGCATTTAGCTTGGATCTGGGATATGCCAAAATACCAGTGTTATCACCCATACAACACATTGTATCTTCTACCCCAAATGGCTGCCTACTTTCAGAACCCACAGGGGACCGTCCATTGCATTGGCGAGTGAGTTTCACGTCTTTACTTTGCTTGGTTGTGCAATGTTGGCCATACTTGACCAAGTGCTGATAGTGTGTGCTTATCACCAGGTTCTATATTGACGATGACGAGGTTCATGACCAACCGAGTGAGTTGGCCACAACGTAGCTAGCCCTACGAGAATTTGCCTCTACCAAGAGCCTACAGGAGGGCATGATTGCTCATTGCGGGGAGGGATACTATTCCTACCTATGCATGCTCGCCTCCCTATACAGTTATTATAGGGTGAAGGGTTGGCTGGACAAGAAGTGGAGAGAAACTTTCAAGAAGGTCACACTCGAAGCAGTCTTGGTGGCTGAACTCCCGCTATTTCCCTCACTGTATAGACCTAGTGGGTTAACAGGTGGGCATCACATGCTCAAGTGTTTTCGTAGTTTGTTATGCTAAGTACATTTCGTGATCATTGCTGCAGGAGTGAGGAAGTCTCGTGAGGTGATGGTGGTAACTACCAAGAGGTAAGGGAGAAACATTTACTTCAAATATGATGAACTAGCAGTGAGCCAGAGCTAGTTAGAACGAGGGGCTCTAAACCCCTTGCTCAAGAAAATACGAATGGGTGGGCTTATGGATTTGTTCATGGCTCCAAATCTGGGCATCCCTACTGCCGAGATGCTTTTCTTAGTCAACTCCTTCTCTGGGCAGGAGAGCTATTTCTGTACGTATGTGCGGGGTGTGCAGGTGATCATTGACATCAATGACCAGCTATTTGCAGATTTGTTTGGTGTTCCTACTTGATGTTGACGTGATGTCGAAGGACAAGTAGGAGTTAACCCTTTAGAAGCAACATATCAAGGAGTTGCTAAGGCTCACCAAGGAGTGAAAGGGGTTCCCTATGAACAAACTCAGGGAAGGTCCTACTATGGGGATATACCCGATCTTTCGTGCCCACGCATTCCCTCAATTGCTCACCTAAGGGAAGGTCCTGGGGCTTGAGCAGGCTTGGGTTATGCAGGAAGTCATGGAGGAGGGGGCCCATTACAATTGAGCCGAATTCCTATGCAGTGGTTTGCAGGCTGAGATTTTGGAACTCCGTGAGCTGACGGAGTCCTGCTCTAACATACACTATGCTTTCTACATAGGCTGTTTAAAGTGCTTCACGAAGTTCCTGGTGGTCCAGGAGGATGGATTCTGGTCTAAGCTAGATTGTGACCAAATTCCTAAGCCATGGATCTGATAGGTCCTTTGGACTATGCAAGCCCAGGACCCCCCGGAAGTGATGGGGGAGTCGTTATCTGTAACAACTAAAGGTTTGGCAATTCATAGCACTTGCAGCTAGGACAGCGTAGGGGAGATGCCCCCTACCATAATCGATAACGTGACACAGGGTGAACGTCTCATAGCTGAGACCATGCCCATGGAGCTGCAAAGAAAGAGACCTCCCTCAACCAGGGAAAGCCTTCACGAAGAGAAGGGGTGAAGACTGCGGTTCAAGTTGCGGGGAACGCAACCCCCCATTGGTGAGCGCTACATAATATTTAGTTTACTTTGCTATTGCCTGCTATTTTATGCTTCATTAGGTAGTGTGTCATAGCGTGACATCTGTTTTGAGTTAACTTGTTTTGATTTGATGTATGTATGTCCTTTTGTGGGCAGAAGAAGAAGAAGACGAAGAAGAAGGCGACGAGGGAGTGTCGGCCCTCAGGATGAGGGTGACAAATAAAGATGTGTGGGCCCCAACTTTGGATGAAAAGACCCCAGTCAGGAATAATGGAGCTCTTATCTCTAGGGCAAGGACTCTTGTCATTAGGAAGCCTCTTCCTAACGAAGAGGTACCTCCCCAAAATAAGAAAGACACTGCCCTCCTGAAAGGAAAGGTGCTAGCGCATGAGGTAGGGGCTTTCGTGGACTTGGCTGGGCCTTCTACCGAGCCTACCACGATCATCTTGCATTGGCAAGAAGAAAGGCTACAGCTGGATGCTGATGAGTTAGGCTTTGCATGCATCTTACCATAGTCCATTTTGGTCGTTGCTGACATGCTTAGTTGTGTAACAGGTGCTACTTCTGATGTTTCAGGGCTTCCTCCACCTCATACAGAGTCATGGGCTAAAGTCCCTAACAAATTTTCATTTTTTCAAGGACTTGCCGATGACATGATCAAACGCCTTCAGCAGGCAGATCCTCGTGCGGGTAAGTAGGAGTGTTAACTGGCCTTATGTTGCCATGTTGAAATTTTCAAGCTTATTGATTATGTTAAGCTAACGTGTTTACTACGCTTTGTGCTCTTTGAATAGCCTTTCGGCTTAAGTGGGATCTAGCATAGCCTATGGAGGTTGGTGTAGTGCCTGCACTCTCGCCTGACATGATCGAGGTGTCTCATCATACGTTTGACGAGGCTTACAAATGTGTCTTGCACTTGGCGCGCTCTCTGTGGGAGTGTAGACGCATCAACGAATACTTATGGAAACGAGTCTAAAGGGCCGATCAGAGAGAGGCCAAACTGGTCGCCAAGGTGGAGAACCTCAGGTTGAGGATCAATTTCCTCATAAACCGTAACCCTGACCTTGTCTATTTGCAAAGGGTTGTGGATGACTACGCCAAGTTTTGGACTGTCATTCATCAAAATGTAGAGCCCACTCACGAAATAATCAAACAGCAGATGTAGATGGACTTGCTAACCTAGAAGTGCTAGGATATGAAAGACATTAGTGCTAAGGTCTTCGAATGGGGGAAAGCCTAGAGGGATCACAAATATACATACAAGCTAGAAAATGAAACTCATCGAAGATTGTATAAAGACGCTGCTATGGAGGCGTTCATGTACAAAATGTTCATGAAGGCCATCAGTGCTTCTGAGGCCTATGCCAAGTTTAAAGAGCAGGTGAAGGTCACGGAGTCTCCTGACCTGAGAGTGAACCTCCCTACAAGAGAGACCGCAACTTCCTCCCTTTCCCGGGAACCTCTAAAGTGGACGACCTTGGAAAGGGAGAAAGTTGCCACTGCGAATGCTAAGCCTAGTGTCAAGTGTTGGATGGACATTTCGATAGAGGAGATTGGGCATCGCCTCAGGCTTGGTCTAGACTAGATACCTCTCGAGACTGACACAAGATCTCCTCAGGTTAGTCGCTTTAATGCTGTGTTATAACTAGCGTTTATCGCATTTGTTTCCCTAGCTAACTACTCTATTTTTGGGATACAAGCCCTCAATGAAGGTGTGAGGCCCGTGGAGGAAGAAAATGAAGAGCTGGTAAGGGGCAACATAGGAGCAGGCAATGCACAAGTAAGTGAAGCGGCGGCAAACGGCGAAGGCGATGCAAACAGAGATAACCCATGATAGCATGGGACTCCTCTCTCTCTTTTTCTTTTTTATTAAAAATTTTAAAAATTTTACAAACACTGCCAATGGGTAAAAATTTTGAATGAAATGGAAAACTTTAGCAAGGAGACTGGTTTTGTATTAACTTATGTGTTATGTAAAGTTTTCATGTTCTCGTATGCTAGTTTTAGGCCATTTCAGGCCGTTGCTAGTTTTGGGCCATTCCAGGTCGTTAGCGTAGCATGCCAAAAGGACAACATATTGAAAAGACAAGGAAATGGCGAATATGCAAGGATAGCAACTATGAGGGAGGTTACAAGGCTGCTACGCTATGCATAGCTGCCTCTTGCCCTTTTGTGGGTTGATTGGAACATAAGGTCGAGGCGTTTCACCTGGGCCCCTGCTCATAACACTGTCCTTTGCTTGGAAGGGCAATTCACACCATGCGTTTTCGATTTGAGGATTGGCTCATTGGACTAATCCCTTCATTGTATGATTAATTCTTGCATGAATAGGTGCTTCATCTTCAGAGGTTGTAACTTCTAAACCCTATTCCATGCCTACATTGCTAATTGCTTGTGTTACTACCTCATCGCCATGGATTATCACCTCCTTACCCATGTATGGTAAGTGGATTTCTTAGTGTATAGGTGAGGAGATAGCCCTAAGTTGTGCTAACCATGATCTTCCCAAGATCAGGTTAAACCTGGGAATTTCTTTGACCACGACAAACATTGCGTCTATGGGGAACTAGTCCCCTGCTACGAAGTTTACGTGAATTGTGCCCTTCACCAGGACGCATGCCCCGTTGAAGGACCGCAGACATGACATTGTTGTTGGTTTGATCTGGTCAACCAATTCCAACTTATCTATAATAGGGAAGGAAATGACATTTTTGGCAGCCCCATCATCGTCGTGTACCCTTAGAAACCAGTGTTGGCCGACCCGAATTGTGATGAAGAGAGGCGCCATATTCACTTGACCCTCTTTAGGATCTTCCTTAATGGCGTTGCTACTGAAAGTCAATTGAGGTACTACAGACTTTGTGGGTACAGAGGGAAGTATGACTGAGTGGATCACTTTCTCTTCCGTTGGCATGTTTTTGTCGACCGGAATCACCGTTAACATGCGGACTAGAGCCTTGTGGTGAGGTACAGATGTCACGACCAGGTCGTACAAGCTCAATGTAGCATTTTTCTACCTTAGGGCTTACTTCACCTGGGTGAGGGTGTCCAAGAAGTCTTGGCTATCTATGTGTTTGACACCTTCCTCCTCCTCGATTCATCCTAGAAGACAAATCTCTCGAGGAGAGACGACTTTAGACCTAGGTTTAGATCTTTGTTGGTAACATGACGCAGGTTGTGTAATCATGTCGACCTTCATCTTTGGTGACGAAGGTGCAAATACAAGGGGCAAAGGCATAGGCTTGGAGATACTTTTGACGGTATTCCCCTTTAATGCCTCACCCACCAAGTAGGCTTCTTGCCTGATGGGGTGAGAAGGTTGTTTAATGTTGTTGCACAGGATGGGGGCTATCGAAGATGCTGGCCCCCTAATGATGAATGGAGCTAGAGGTGGTGATTGACGGGGTCGCATGGCCTTGCCAACAGGCGATGTAGAGGTAGATTTCTATCGTGGGACTTTCAAGATAAAGGGCAACTACGAACCTGGACCAACCATTGGTGGTACTGGTGCACTACACTGAGGCACACGAATCACAAACGGCTGGAAGGGTGGCGTGGGATCATTGTCAATACCGATGGCATTGATTACGTAACTGGCATTATTGGCATTGAGGGGGTTTATGTAGACATACATAGATTGATTTTTAGGGCGTACTGGGTTACTTTCATCCAGCTTTCCCAGGTCGATTAATCTTTAGATGTCATCCTACAACGACAGACAATAATCCATGGTGTGACCACATAGTTGGTGGTAGTCACAAAACCTATCTAGCCTGAAACCCCTAGGAATCAGGGGCTCATTGGGTAGGGTCAAAGAGGGATTCCTAAGGAGCTCGCAGTAGCATCAATGTCTCGCATTTGCTTCCTCCGACATCTGCTTTTGTTGGATGTATCCCACTACCAACAGTTGCTTCAGGAGTTATAAAGGTTTGAGAGGCAGTGGGGTGTATTTCGAAGTATCTTTGTGCTCGAAGTTGGGTTTAGTGTATGCAGATGTCTCAGGCGTAGGTGTGGCAAGTTGTGATACTTGGCCTGGTTTGGGTGCAGAATCAACTGCAGGCATGGACGGTTTCTTGTCATTCTTGCTTTCGTTGTTGCTATGTTTGGGCTTGGCCTCAGCTGCCACAGTAGCCACCATGGTTTTTGGGGCCTTACCCTTGTCCTTTTTTGTGAAACTGTTCTTGTAAGTGATGTAGGTTGGGTCTTTACTCGCCTCGGCCACATCTTGTATGCTTTTCGTCTGAGTGAAAGCTTGGCTAAGTGAGCATGGAGCGAGGTAATACAGTTTGGACTTGATGAAGTCATTCACCGCATCCTTAAAGACAACTAACAAGTGAGCCTCTACAATGGGTTCACGGATTTCGTTAAGTGTCACTCTCCAATGCTAAATGAATTTTGGGACTGATTCTAATAGGTCTTGTTTCACATCCATCAGCTGATCCAGTGTGGTTTCTGGCTTCAGGTTATATTTGAAGCGTGTTGACAAACTGGGTCAATAGTTCTTCCAAAGTCAAAATGGATGAACGTGGCAATGCGTGGTACCAATCTAGGGCTTTCCTAGCTAGGGACATGGCAAAGATGCGAATGATCGTATGCGGCCACTGTTGTAATAGCAAAGACTCTGACCGAAAAGTAACGAGATGGGTATTGGGATCCCCTTCCCTATTGTACTTCATGAAGTGTGGGAGGGACATCCTAGGTGGTAATATCAAAGAAAATATTGTAGGATTAATGGGGTCATCCTGATAGAAGTCCATGACTTGTATTGTATCGAACCCAACAACTTTGAGGCGTTTTACTTCCTCAGTTAGGGTCTGGATGAGCTGAAATGCTTGGTCTAGACCCAATGACGTTGTAGACGGCTGAGGGACTACAGAGGTGACTCCCACATGTGGTATGATGGCGGTGGTGATTTGACCCATGGGGGGTGCCGTTGGGACTATCCCCGCTAAAGGTGTTGTTTGTGTTGTCCACCACCTGGTGGATGGTATTGTTATAGTGGTAATAGCGAGTTGAGTCACCGAATAGGTTGTTTGGGTTACTGACGGGACAGACCATGGCCCTGTGCCAAGATGTACTGTTTTCAGGGTTGGATAGGCTTGAGGGCGAATGTAGTGAGACATCTGCGACGGTTGTAGAACGGACGAAGAAGCGAACGAGGTCCACCACGTGGATGGACCCAGGCCCACCACAGTGGATGGAACAGATGCATAGGTAGGAATCGGTGTAGGAGTTATGTGCAGTTGCAAAGTAGGTACTATATGGATATGTAGTAGGGTAGCCGTGATAGGTGTGTTGCATACCATGGGAGCATGCTGATAAACGACTTGTGGCTGCACAGTTGCTGCGGGGGCAACCAGGGAATGGAGGTGATGATGCGCTAGGAATGTAGCATGGCTACCCATTGCAGTTTCAGTTGTAGGCTGCTAAAGCGTAGGCATAATGATAAAGGGGTTTGTGACAGACAGCGAGTTGGCCCAGAAGCATTGGGTAGGTGGGACGGGAATAGGGTTGACCTGACCTCCTTCTTCAAATTGGGAATCGAGTTCCTCTTGCCCATATTGAAAGATGTCATCCTAGTTGGACACTATGTCTTGTTGCTCCATAAGCCTGGTCAACTGAATTAGTTGATCTAGAAGCCTTTGGTACACTTGCGTTAAAGACAAAGAAATGTCCGGGGTAGGAACGAATTCCTCCCTGTTGCAGTAAGCGAACTCGAAGCTACGCTTTTCTTTGAGTTCGTGTAAATCCAAGGGTAGATTAGCCTGCACCTTTACACAAAGGAAACTATAATGCTCATGTTTCTGGGCCAGTCCCTCAGGTCCTCGATTTTGGATTCTGAGAGACCGGCGTGCTTCCTGCGTTGAATTCAGTTGTTGTTCGGCACTAGTAGTGCCTTGGACCATGAAGGGCACCTCCGCATTGAAGGTGTCCACAGCGGTGGTGGTGGAAGCCATTGCTAAGCAAGTGATTATGCAAAAAATGCAACAGAATAGAAAGATTAAAAAAAAGCGATAAAAGGGTGGCTTTACATCTTGCTGGATTCCAGGGGAATCGTCGAGGTGACCAATCTGTACCACACAAAGCGTAAACAACCTCCAAGGGTGTCATGTTTATGCCTGTGCATGATGAGATACAAAGCAAGTGCAAGACTACCATAAGGCAAGTTCAGTTGACAAACGATCAAGAAGGCTTTATGTCCCGCAGGATCCTAGAGGGACTGTCGAGGTGACTGACCTACACCACACAAGGTGTAAACAACCTCCAAGGGTATCATGTTTTCACCTACGTTGGTTAGGGTGCAGAACGCATGCAAGACTATTGTAAAAAGGAAAGGCAAGTTATATCATTGTCGAAAGGCTTATTGTCTCATAGGGTTCCAGAGGAATCGTCGAGGCGACCGATCTACACCGTACGACCCGTAAACAACCACAGATGGGTGTCAAGTCTACACTACTACAAGCTGAGGTGTGGAAGGCATACGAGACTACTGTAAGACAAGAAAATTAACTAGCAACCAGGTAGGCTTTATGTCTCACAGGATCCTGGAGGGACCGTCGAGGCGACCGGTGTGTACCACACTGGATGAGGTACATAACTCAGGCAAGACAACCGTAGGATGGGAAAGCTAGCTAGCAATCAGGCAAGCCTTATGTCTTGCAGGATCCTAGAAGGATCGTCAAGGTAACCAGTCTGTACCACACAGGATGGGATTCAAAACACATGCAAGACAACCGTAGAATGAGCTAGTTAACCGATGATCGAAGGCCTTATGTTCTTTAGGGTTCTAGAAGAATCGTTGGGGTGACCGATCTGCACTGCACAGAGTGCAAACAACCACATATGGGTGTCACGTTTACGCTCATGTGTATTAGGGTGTAGAAGGCTCACAGAACTACCATGACATGCGGCAAAGGCACAAAAAGGCCCTCCTTCTAGTGCCAGAAAACTGTAGTGACCGAAAACGTCGACGGCTGGAAGAACGTCGGGGTCGATAGACGTGATAGTTCCAACCCCGTATCTACGGGAGGGTGGTGCTGGGTGTGTGTGAACATAGGGTGCCCTGAATAGTCTGGTCAATCAGACAGGGAGTTACATCGGCATCAATATAGCCTTTTGCAATGTAAATAATGCAAAATGAGAGATAATGCTTAGGGGTAAATAAAGCAGGAGAGAAACTATGAAAGTGCAACAGTAATACGAAATAATGCTTAAAGATAAACAAAACAAAAAATAATGCAAAGAAATGAGACAGAAAATGCGGGATAAAGTAGAGTATGGTTAGAAACATGCACTGCTCCAAAGCTACACACTTGTGCGGTCAGGATGGATACAATCGGCTGCACAGCATGATAGAGTGCAGAAGTCCCAAGAGCAACCAAGGCGTGCCAGAAAAAGAAAAGAGCTATGCGCTTGGACACAGACTTCACGTACAAACAATGTAGGGCTCTACCAAGGTAGTAGAACGGAGATGGGGATCTTACGCCAACCGAAAGAGACTCTCTGTTTCTAATGTTAGACAGATGACTTTTCTTATTACAATGCCAACCAGGGGGAAAATCTTTGTTTCATAATTTCAAAGTTCCCACTACTTGGAAGCTGTTTGCTTCTAGAAAGATGGGAACTCTTTTGAAATTTCCAACTTTACAAATTGCTGACATTTCCAAATTGTGGGGTATCTTTTTTGTCAAAACATTGCAGGCCTATTATATGCTATTTGTCAGGATATTTATAGGGCTAAAGGTAAGCAAAAAAAAAAAGGCAATTTGAATGCTACGCATTGTAGGCTTGTGCTATCTTACTGGTGCTACTCAAGCCATCTGTGACCGTTGGGCTTACAAGACCATTGCGATGCGAATCTTCCATGCAATAACTGTGATCCTACCATGCAGTAATCATGCCGTCAGCATTTGGAGACGTGTGCCAACGATCTGATTAGGTGGAGTGCATTGATGTCGTGCAACCACCTCTTTTCCTTGCTATGCTTTGTGATGTAGCATGCTTCATGCAACGTAGCACCTTGTCGTGTGTTCTGCTATTTGTTACATGCTTGCTACGCTACGTAGCATAGCGTAGTGTAGCAACTTGCCTTAGTCACAAGAGTTTTTCTGATTTGCAAACAATTCTCCTACGATGCAAGTTTTGTGAACTTTGTTGACTTCGCCTTTCGAATTGCCTTTTTTCTATTCCACAGGATTTCTACGCCTTGCTGCGCCATGTAGCTCAGTGTAGCATAGCAGCAAACATAGTCCACCGCTTCCTGACGAAAAAAGAACATCACCGTAGAACTCGAAATTGGGCGAGGGGAGTGGGTAGTGAAGTCGTTGCCATGCTACGCTGTGTGATGTCGTGTAGTGTAGCACTTCGTTCCACCATCATCTTCTGAAGCTTGCTACGCTACATAGCATAGCAGGGTTCGTGACTTAGAAAACTTACCAAACTGTTTCTTGCGCATCCAGGATGCTACCGTTGATTCTACACACTATTCCTAAGCAGGCTGCTAGCTATTTAGGCTACTTTGGTGGGTGGGCAGGATGGTACAAAACCTGTCCATGCTCAAAGTAGAAAATTTGCCAAACTGGCAGACTTGGACTCAGAATGTTCTTCTCCCGATGAACTGCCATCATGCTGTGCGGACTGCAAGATCCTGGTGAGGCTAGGATGACCCCATGTTTTTTAGGGTGTTTCAAGTGTCCTCTTATTTTGTGGCTATTGCATGTAGACACCTTTGAATATTTGCTTCATGTGCACACTACTTACATGTGAAAATAGATTCTCATTTCACAAACTAGAGTTTCTACACGCAATTGCATCCTATATCGTTGTACGCAATGCATGGAACTTGTTTCTTCTCAATCTTTCCAAATGCATTTTCCTTATATATCACTAGGAAAAGATCTCCGATGTCCAATTCTTGCATCAATAGTGCTTATCCATGCCCTTCCAATAATGATTGGGAAGTTCTCCTTACAATTCTCAACCTTGATTACTAGGAAATCGACAGGATAAGACCACCCATAGATAGTGATCACAATGTCTTCTACTAGTTCCAATGGAACAATAATGGATTGATCTACCAATTCCAATTGGATATTTCTCTTCTTAAGAGGCAATAGATTCTAGGCAATATATATCTCATGAGAAATCAAGTTCACATCAAAACCTAATCAAGAAGAGTTTTACATGGTTCATTTCCAGCAATTTGCAAACAGATAAGAGGACTCCCATGAATAGCTAATTTCCTAGGAAGGTTACTAGCCCAAATACAATCAGATATGACATAAGTGAGCATAAAAGTATGGATTTTAGGTAGCATTTGGTTTGAAGGGTTTCCAATGGGATAGTTTGTAGAGGATGAGGTAGGAGTAGGGTGACTAGCTACTTGAGTTTGTGAGGGCTTCATAGGGTTGTTGGGTTAGAAAAATGGTCTTTTGTGAGCATGAGGTTTTGAACCACTTAGTTGATTAACTAATTTTATATTGATGGCCCTAGTAGCATTGCGTTGTTATGGCTAGGTTGGAAGTTCATCTTGCATGGATGAAGTAGGTGGTAGTTATGTCAGGGTTGGAGGAATAGGTGTAGGAATGTGGTATCCCTCCTAAAATGTGAAAAATAAGTTCTATAGTATTTAGAAGGATAGTAGTGATGTTGGAAAGCAAAAATATGATTGTAAGAGTCACAAGGAGACAAGGTTTGCTAAACCTAATACTCATATGATTCTGATTATCTGTAAGGATATTGCTACCTTGGCAGTGGCAGTGCCCATGACTGTGGTTGCTACCACTATTGATACTGCTTGTATGGTTGTGGTGGAGTTCCACTTGGATAATATTTTTATTGTTGATGGAACTACCTAGGATTTCCTTGAGGATAAGGTAATCTTCTAGGTATTTTTTTTTTCGCTAATCGTGGATCCAGAGCATACATCCCAGACTCCTGTAAGTGTGACATAATGGGGCAACACCCCTTAGAATCTTCATATTAGAAAAGGTTGGACCCACCATCATTATCTGATTCAATTTTTGCAACTTCCTCTACTATAGCAATCTTGCTCTTACCCCTTTGATTGACACGTTCAACTTCATTTCACCTCCTACAGTCACAATCGCTACTTTGTTCTTTGGACTCTTAGAAATTTTTGAAATATCTTGATATCTACTATCCATAGAGTTCCACAACTAATCTACCTTAGCCAAAATTTTAGAGGTAAAGTTTTGAATTGGCAAGGTTTTTCTAGTAGACCACCTCATCAACTAGTGATTCCTCTTCACTTCACAAAATCAAACCTCCCTCTTGCAAATGGAAGGATCTCAATTGCATTCTTCTGTACTTTCGTGTTTTCTCAACTCTTGTTCTTCTTTTGCTACCTGCTCGATCAACCTTTGGATCTAATGACCTCTTAATTCTTATAGTCTTCCTTGGGTGTAGATCCCAAGAGTTCTTCTTATTTCAGAGCAAAGCCCATCTATGATGTGCTGAAGTTTCTCTTGCTAAGAATAACCATGGCTAGGGCATCAGCGTAATAAGGAATAATGTATACCCATGGCAACATCTAGGGACTCATGTGTTTCTTGCTTTTAACCTTGCATCTACCTTCTCAAACTGAACATTTGGAAGTATGTTTAATAATTACCATTGAATAGTTCAAGCATTATACTTCATCTACAGATTGATTCTAGCTCCAAGGATTGGTACAAGCTTTCTGCTTCTTTGATGAGTTTCTTCAGAAATAACTTAAGTTTTTTCTAGTCATTTTCTATGTTTTGTAAGGCATAGACATCGTGAAAAGCCTAACGATGATTTTGTGGATCAGAGCGATATCCCCCTTCAAACTTGGAGATGTTTTTTTATCCATTCACTTGATCCTACTATCTTTCACATGCCTTGTCAAAATTCTCACTGCCTCTATGTTGTTTAGCATGCTTCAAGTGGCAAAAAGAGACTCATCATAACCATGACCTTAGTGCCTACAATGTCCTCTAATACCCCTTCTCTCATGGTGATAGGCCTCTATTGAATGCCCACATCCCAGATCTTAACTTACTCAACCATCCGTACAACCATCTTAGTCCTGTTGGTCACCTCCATCACGATCGTGTCCCCTATGATTGCATTTGAAGCCAGAAGAGGAAGAAGATGATGACAAAGGTGAAGAGGAAGGAGAACTAGCATCATCATGATGCCTGCAACTCCCTCTTCAGTGGTCATGGCCATGATCATGATCACACTGCTTACTCGCATCCTTGCCATGACTCCCCTCTTTGGATCCCCCTTTGTCATGGGATCTATTCTTGATAAAACCAAGATTATGTATCATGGATTGCAAGTTTTGGTTTTTACCTCATTCACCAAAGTCAAATAAAGGAGTCTCTTTGTATGAAAAACTCCTAGAGAAGGGTTCTCCACCATCTTTTTGTTATCTCAAAAATGAAGAATCATTGGACCACTTCCCCTTCGTCAACTCATAACTCTACTCTACCTATCAATTCCTTAGATGTTGTGAATTAGTGGGGTGATAATCCTTAGCGTTACTATCCTGCACAACATATTCAACATGAAGCCCTTGGATGCCAAACCACATAAGATTTTGGTGAAGCATCACAGAAATGGATTGATCAGACAATAACATAATGCTACCCTCCATACCTCCCCACTGCAGTTTTTCATCCTAGTGTAGGATGAAGGTGAAATTGAATACATACTCATCAGGATGAGCATATACCACTCTGTATTGGTAGGGCACCTATTGATTTACTCCATCAAACTTGGGCGGAGAATCACTCCTATGAGAAGAAAACATCTTATATTACAAGACAAGAAATGTAGCATGCTTTCTTATAATTATTATAGTTATTTTGATGTATGATATGACTTTAGGGTTCATTGCAATGATGTTAAATAATTTTTCACTAAGTCCTAGATAGCACACGTAACAAACTAAAGATCCCCAGTAATAGCACCAATGATGAGTGGCAAGTGTATCTTATGCCCAACCATACAAATTACAAGTGTTCACGTGCAATTTGGTCGAATTCTGCAAACCTTAAGTTCCTAAGTACATTGGTTCTAGGAAGTGAAATCTAATCATGATGATTTTTGTCTTTCCAACTATACTTGTGAAGCTTAGATGTATGGCTAAGTGTAATTGGGGTACATGATTTTTATTATTTTATATTTTATTCACCTACGATTGATAACAAGTTGATACTCAATTTATTAAACAATTTAACTAATCTGATTACTAATTAATAACTAACTATCCTCACATAAGCATCTTGTCCCACTTTCTATACATAACCTGAATGCATACAACACTGCTAGGTTACCAAGTGTTAAGCGCTGCTAGGATTACCAAGCATTCTATGTTATGCTTAAAGCATTATACTTATGTGTTGAATCTATTTAGCTTAATTAGTTAATTAATTAAATTCTTACTTATATTAATTAATCATGTAATTAATAAAAATGATAAATGCAGAAATAAATCATTAATCTATTCCAAGTGTTGCAAGGTTTAATCAAAAGAATTGTCTTTATTTCCATTCACTCTGGTGTGCTAAAGTACATCAGTTCTTGAATAAAGATCTATACACTTTCTGACTCCTACTATGGGCACTGAGAAAAATATTCTAACTTTCAATTGACAAAATTACAAGAGCTCTACTACAACTATGACAAGACATTCCCATAAACATGGTGGGTGAGCATGTATTTATAGACAAAAACAAACACTACATCGATGGGGCCACATCAACGCATCAAATCATGCATCNTTACATTGATGGGGCCACATCAACGCATCAAATCATGCATTGATGGGGCCTAGTCAATGAGGCCTAGTTGACATAGCCAATCCATGTTTCATCAATAACCAAGGAAAACTTCATTTTTGCATGAGGTAGTAAGTTGGAAACATTGTACATGATGATAGTAAAGAAACATACAGTGGTAGTTGCTAACTATGGTATTGATTTGATCTTATGGCACTGAAGACTCAGGCACATGAATGAAAAAGGTATCAACTTATTAGCTTCAAAGGGAAGGTTACCAAATTTGAAGTCTATTGATGTTAGCTTGTGTGAAGATTATGTCTATGGAAAGCAAAAAAAGGTTACTTTCTCAAAGACATGGAGGACATCAAAGACTGAAAATCTTGAATTGATGCATTCAAATGTATGGGGGCCAACTCTAGTAAAGTGTCCCAAAGGCTCGAGCTATTATGTCACCTTCATTGATGATTCCACCAAAAAGGCATGGGTTTATTTTCTCAAACATAAATTTGATGTGTTTGCTACATTTAAAAGGCAAAAAGCTAAAGTAGAAAATAAAACTAGTTTGAAGATCAAATGTCTGAGGTTAGATAATGGAAAATAATATGATAGCAAAGAATTCAAGAATTTCTATTTAGAAAATGGGATCAAGATAATCAAGGTAGTTCCAAAAATTCTTAAGCAAAATGGTGTCATTGGTTAGATGATTAGAACCTTGAATGAAAGAGCTAAGGGCATGCTAATCCACTCTAGGCTACCAAAGCAATTTTGGGTAGATGCAATTAACACAATAGCCTACCTCATTAATTAGGGTCCTTTAGTTCCATTGGGGTTTATAATACTAAAGGAGGTATGGACTGGGAAGGAGGAAAATCTTTCATATTTGAGAATTTTTGGGTGTGTCTCATATGTGCATGTTGATTTAAATGATAGAAATAAGCTTGGTCCTAAAGCAAGAATGTGTTTTTTCATTGGTTATGAATAAAAAGATCATAAGGCATAAGGATGTTACCTTTAATGTAAATGTGATGTTTAAGGACAAGATTGACTTAGAATCAAAGTGTGCAAGGGAATAGACAAAAGAACATGACAAGATTGAGTTGGGGGGAATTTCAGAAAATGATGTGGCTAGAAGGATGTAAGCTAATCCTAAAAATGGAAGTGCAGAAGCAAAACCAATTACCCCTAAGCCTTCATTAAGAATATTAGATAGAGTGATCAAACATCCACAACACTATTCTCCTTCTTTACATTATTTACTTTTGACTAATGATGGGGAATCAAAGCATTTTGATGAAGCAATGTAGGTGAAAGATTCAGTCAAGTAGGAGTTGGCCATGAAAGATGAGATGAACTTCCTTGAGAAGAATGAAACATGGACATTGACTGAGTTTTCAAAGGAAAAGAAAACCTTATAAAATAAGTGTGTGTATAAGTTCAAAGATAAGCATGATGGTAGTAAGAGATACAAGGCTAGATTAGTAGTTAAGGGCTTTCAACAAAAGAAAGGGATTGACTACAATGAGATATTCTCTACTGTAGTTAAGTTGACTTCTATCAAATTGGTGTGGAGTATTATGGCTACAAAAAATCTACACTTGGAATAGTTAGACGTGAAGACTGCTCTCCTACATGATGACCTTGGAGAAGACATTTACATGGCACAACCAGAAGGCTTCCAAGTTCTAGGGAAGGAAAATCTGGTGTGTAAATTGAAGAAAAGTTTGTATGGGTTAAAGCAGGCCCCTAGGCAATGGTATAAGAAGTTTGATGGGTTCCTATGTGATAATGGCTTTGTTAGAAGCAAGATGGATCACTGATGTTATTTAAAGAATTTTGATGATTATTATATCATATTGTTGTTATATGTTGATGATATGCTAATTATAGGGTCTAGTATGAAGGAGATCAATAGGTTGAAGCAGCAATTAACAGCAAAATTTAAGATGAGAGACTTGGGGCCAACTAAGCAAATACTTGGGATGAGAATATCCAAAGATATATTAGAGGGATTTCTGAAGCTATCTCAAGAAAAGTACATAGAAAAGTTGTTGAGCAGGTTTAGTCTTCAAGATGCTAAGATTGGAAATACTCCTATGGAAAGCCATTTTCATCTCTCCAAGGAGCAATTAATAAAGAAAGATGAGGAGAGAAAATACATGGCTAGAGTACCTTATGCTTCAGTAGTTGAAAGCTTGATGTATGTTATGGTGTGTACAAGGTCAAACATAGCTCATGTAGTGGGAGTTGTTAGTAGGTATATGGCAGATCTAGGAAGGGAGCATTGGGAAGTTGTGAAGTGGATTTTTAGATACTTGAAAGGCATGTCAAGTATAGCACTTTGTTTTTAAGAAGAATGATGTTACTTTACAAAAATTCTTAGATGCTGATTTAGGTGGAGACTTGAACAATAAAAGGAGTACAACAAGTTATGTCTAGACTTTGGGTGGTATTGCTATTAGTTGGATGTCTAGACTTTAGAAAATTGTTGCTCTCTCAACCATAGAAGAAAAATATATGGCTATTTCATAAGCTAGTAAAGAAATAATTAGGTTGAAGAATTTTCTAAAAGAGTTGGGCAAGACACAAGACAACAATGCACTTTATAGTGATAGTAAAGTGTCATTCATCTTGCTAAAAATATAGCATTCCATGCAAGATCAAAGTATATTCATTTGAGGTATCACCACATTTGTGGATTGATAAGCGATGGTGTATTATTATTAAAGAAGATTCTTAGATCAAATAACCTATAAGACATGATGACCAAAGTTGTTTTCGTGGATAAACTGATGCTGTGAACTACTTCAGTTGGCCTCCAAGATTAATGATGAGAAGAAACCACACTAGGTGACCATTTTTTTTATGGGGCAACAAAGTTACAATGTTTCATCAGTGGATTCTAAAAATTAGCCTCTAAGTGGGAGATTGTTAAGAATGGAGTATGATTTTTTCCCTTCATTTTTGGAAAGCTAAAATTTCTAGCTATTAATTTGGAAGGCTAAAATTTGGAAAGCTAAATATACTAGTTATTAATTTGGAAGGAAAGCTAGAAAATTTAGGTTTTTATGTTTGGAAAGTTAAAAATCCTAGTTATATATATAAGTGTAATGTGCCTTCCTTTGGTGGAGAATGAGTGCATCATTTTGAAACCTTATAAATCAATAAAAATCCTAGTGCAGCCATGATCATAGGAAAAATTAAGCCAAACCACGAAAAATATTTCTTGTTTTGTGTGTTTGTTTGTGATCTTTTATTCCTTTTTTTTCTCCTTTTTCAATTCCTAACACTTTCAAAAATTTTTACCTTCACAGTGATCAATTAAGGATTAATAGTTTTCAAAATATTCATCTAATTATGAACAAAAAATGAAACATTGACTAGTTGCAAAATAAATGGACAAATTTTGCAAAGCTATTCAGCACATTTGAGTGGATGCTAGAGGAAGATCTTGATATGTAGGAATGGCCAGCACATAATTTGTGCAGGAAAAACCCTTTATTGGTTGGCTACGCTGAAGCTCAGGCTTCAATGTGACTTGCCTTGGGCAGATCCTTTCTTTTCAAAACTATTCAAGAGTATCATCTTGTAACACAACTTTATGTTAAGGTAGGATAGAAAATTAATACCTGAATAAGTTGCCATTTTCATTTGTCAAACCCTTTGTTTTCCAACTTGTTGATTGTTTATACAAGCTTTTTTTTTCTTGGTTTATGAACTAATAATTGACAGTGCTTTGATATGGCTAAGTTGTAATGGTCTACATATAAATCCTTATTTCTATCTAGGAAAAAATCATGGGTTAAATTAAAAGTTGGTTAACATCATGTTCAAGGAACATTAAGCTTTATAAAGAAAATATGAAAGAAACTATGAAATAAAGATACTTAGCATAATGTAAGAGACTTATTCAGTAATAAAAATTTTTAAGTGACAATGGCGTTAAAACTTCAAGGCTGTAGCTTTCTAACAATGCACTTTTGCTATTTATATTATATTTGTAAAAAAAGATAAACCAAGAATGTTAGATTTAGAAAACTAGCCTTTGATAAGGTAGACCTTTGGTAAAAATACCTATTCTAACTTTTATTTTAAAGGTACTAATGTGTAAATAATATATTTTTTAAAATATTTAGATCTCATTTATATAAATAGTTACAAGTGGGGGAAGTGTATCAAAGAAAAATACTAGAATGTTTCAAGGCTTTTATGCTTTCAAAAATATGTACAAAAATTTAGAACTTTGGTTTTGGGAGATCAAAAAACAAATTTTTCATACTATCACTTATCATATTGCATTGTATGGATGTGCTATTTGGGGACTTGGACTTAGTGCAAGACTTGGAAAGATATTGAAAAAGTGTAAAAAAGACATTTCTATTCGATGTGTTAAGGGTGAAGATGCAAATACCTTACTAAATGTTGAAACACCGTGAAAATTACGAGTCGGCCTCAGGCAAAGATTCGCAATTCAAGAGAAAGCGCGCATCAGTTTTGTTCAAGGACAAGTTTACGCTCTATCACGCATGGCAGCGTAATGAGTGTAATAAGCTCCAAGGTAGTCAAAGGCTAGAGAAGCACAACAATTCGACACTTTTTCTCGCGGCGCATGGATAACTTGTCTTTACGCTCGTTACGCGGCGGTGCGTACCATTGCGTATGTCATCATTCAAGTTGCACATTGTTTACGCTTCATTACGCGCAGCTGCGTAGTGAGCGTAAGTTATACATTATTTACGCTTCATTACGCACGGCTGCATAGTGAGCGTAAGTTATACATTATTTACGCTTCACCACGTGCAGCTGCGTAGTGAGCGTAAGTTGCACATTGTTTACGCTTTGTTACGCGCAGTTGCGTAGTGAGCGTAAAAAAATTTTGAGCTTATTGTTTTAACACCAGATTATGCTCATACACGCAATACAATGCAAATGAGTGTAATATAGCCTGAAAGCAATTAAAGCACGCTCAGCATGTACCTGCTCTTCTCACGCACAACACGCAAACAAGCGTGTTGTGCGTAGTCACAGTCTGACTTAAAATGATCATGCCAACAGGGCCCGCAATATCCGGGGCCCACGTCATCAGGGTTGCGCCTTTTTCACGAAGCGTCGTGGCCTATAAATACCTTAGTTGACAAAGATATAGGGGTTGGCAAATCAGAGAAGCAAAAGCATATTTCTGAGCGCCAGAGCACTTAGCACTTTGGAGCAGAGATACAGAGAACAACGCTTTGGCAATTGTCGACATTATCACCTTACAGCCGAGGTAGAGCACAGTTCGCTTTGAGCACCGGTGACAGGAGTAATCGTTCTGCTGGAGAGACTCTATCAATCAGAAACAATTGATCGGTAGACGTCAAAGCTTGGCCTTCCTTGCATCTCAGCTTGAGCCCGCGAGGTAGATCGGACTTCTGTTTAGACCGTTTCGCTTGTTGCTTTGTGCTTGTTTCACGTCTTGTAATCGGGGATTCCCCAGTGTGATTTCTCATGCAAAACATATATTTTTAAGTCAAAGCGCAGATCTTGAAGCTACGCGCTTCTCTTATGTCAGCCTCCTTTTATCGTGTTTAGCATTATCATCGTTGCAATCCGTCTACATCACTTTCCCCTTGTTTTACGACTCCTCAAATTAGATCGCTTTCTCTTCACGTAATTTTCATTGTTTTACTGACCCGTAAGTCCCTGTCTAATCGACAAGACCGTTCAGGGAGCCGCATATTCGTTTTTCCTGCATAGCCCTCGCGCGGATCCGTGGCTAATACTATGTACGCCGGAATCTCGGTCGGTATTTCCAGCTGCCGACATTTTCTGTCGTTACAGTTTTCTGACGCTAGAAGGAGGGCCTTCAGGCTCAGATCCGGATATTTCGGGTAACCCTGGTAGTGATCCATACCCTAAACCATAGACGTAATACCTCTAGGGAAGTCTACGGTCAATCGCGTGGTATAGATCGGTCGCAAGGACGATTTCTTTGAAATCCTTCAGGGTAGAAAGCCTTTTGTGCTTTTTGTTGTCAGCCATTTTCTTTTAGATCCGATTACCGGTTTCCTTTACTTTCATCGATCAATGGACTCCTTTTATTCAAACACAACCGTCATGGCCACTATCGATCTGGGTGTCGCGCCTGTGAATCCTCTGGCGGCCACAAGACCAGCTCCTGGCGCTACAGGACCTCAGGGACCGTTGCGTCGATCATTGAGGCTTCAGGGGAAAGAGCCTGTCTTTACGGTTATAACCCCTGAAGAATACAATTTCATATACGTTAAGATCCAGGCGAGGCTGGCTCTTAGCCGAGCCGAGCTTGAGGCGAAGCGAAACTTTGAGGTGCTTCACCGGGGAAGTTATGATTTTAAGCCGACAGCCTACGACATAATCCCCTTGACCGAAGACCAACACGAACTAATCGCACGGTTGGTCATGGCCAGAGGCCAGACTTCACAACCTGTGCTGGAACCCCAGAGTGAGGAAGAGGCAGAGGACGAATTTGCGGCCTTGTCAGAACATTCGTTCCATACGCTGACGCCTCACACGTACGTAAATCCGTTGTTCCCTTTCAACGGAAAGGCAGCCTCTCTGGACTCAGCCATGACCACGCAAACGCAAATCCCTATCCTTCCGCAGGCCAACGTGCAGCCGTCTGGGTTGCAAACATAACTACCGCACCATAACGCGGGGGTGGTTCCGTCACAACATGTAATCAGCATTCCGGCGGTGGTCCCGGTGACCACCGCGCCCCATTTCATCCCTCAGGTACAAGCTCACACTGTACCGACAACTCGCTCAGCGCAAATGTTCCCGCCCCCACCAACTCAGCAAAATACCGTAACCGTACCACAGCAAACCTTTGTACAATACCCTGCAACAAGTCAATGAATCAACCCTGCGGCACAGTTTTCGCAGGTGTTTCCTCAATATACATACCATTATCCTGCACAGCAGGCAGGAGTTAATCTCTCATCTCAGATCGGTGGATGGTGGTCTTCGCAGGCCCCCCAGCCTGCAGGGATCCCTACTCCACCAGCGGTTAGCCAACCACTTCCTGCCTTCCAACTTCTTAGAGCTGCCCGCCTAGTCCAACCTCCTATGCCTGCTGCACAGACACCTCCGCCAACAGGTCTAGACCAAGCCTTCCAGCTTATCCAGACGCTTACCGAGGAGGTTCGACGCCTCAAGACCGCTGGGTCTGATACCATTCAGATCATGGACTTCTATCAGGATGATCCGATCAATTCAGCGGTCCCCGTGCTGTCGTTTCCACCAGGGATGTCCCTCCCTCATTTTACCAAGTATAATGGAGAGGGGGATCCTAACACCCATCTAGCCACCTTCAGATCTGAATCTTTGTTGTTACAACAGTGGCCGCACACTTTAGTCCTAGTCTTCGCGATGTCATTAACAGGAAAGGCTTTAGACTGGTATAGAGCTCCCCCACGCTCTTCCATTTCAACCTTGGAAGTGCTGCTGACTCAATTTGTGACCCGATTCAAATACAACATGAAGCCGGAAGTCACGTTGGAACAGCTTATGGGGGTGAAACAAGACCCGCTTGAGCCAGTCCAAAAGTTTATACAGCGTTGGAATGCTACCTTGAATAAGATCCGTGACCCGATCGCGGACTCCCATCTGTTGGCTATATTCAAGGGAGTAGTCAACGACTTTATTAAGTCTAAGTTGTATTATCTTTCCCCTGGCAATATACGTCAGGCCTTCGCACAGGTCCGAAGCATCCAAGATACTGCAGAGGCCAGAAAAGACCCGGCATATGTCGCCTACAAAAACACACACAACAAAGCCAAAGACAAAGGCAAGGCAGCGACAACGACGGTAGCCACGCTGACTGAAAGCGCAAAGAACAAGAATAAGAAGGCGCCCACAACAGCGCCGCCCGAGGCCACGACTGGTGCCGGCACCAGTCAAGCCACAGCTGCCCCTGAACAGGCCCCCCAGCCAAAGCCAAATTTTGAGCATAAAGATCGTTCAAAATACGTGGCTCTACCCGTGAAACATTCCGAACTGCTGAAACAACTGTTAGCGGCAGGACACATTCAACCTAAGAAAGTGTCCGAGGAAGCCCTGAACCGTCACAGACGTCACTGTGAGCTGCTGAAGGACCCTTCTTTAGCCCTGCCTAACGAGCCAGCAGTTTCGAGATCTTTCAGGCTGGACCGTTTCTGTGACTACCACCAGATGTGTGGTCACGACATGGATTACTGCTGGGCGTTGAAAGACGACATTCAACGCATGATCGACGAGGGTCATCTAAAATTAGACAGCAGTAACCCCACGCGTCCGGAAAACCAAACGCTGCATGTGTATAAGGACCCATTGAACGCAAACTATGATCCTTATACAATCACTGTAGTGAGTACGGACGGTGAGCGTAAGGGACCGCCAAAACAACCTTTTATTTTGCACATGCCCGCTACCTCACCAAGGGGGCCAACTACTTCGACGGGGGCCGGTGGGATCTCACGGCCACCTTTTATCATACGGGCACCTTCCCAAATGCGCCCTCAGTCACACGACAGTACCCAAGCCACGGGTTCATCCGCGCCCATGCCAAGAGCACCCTTCATTATTAGGGCACCAAAACTACAGGCTGCCCCTCTCACGCAAGGGCAGACCTCTAGCCAGCACCACCAGCCATCGCCTCCCAAGCAAAAGGGGGGGAGTACCGCAGTTGACGCAACAAAAGACCACCTTACGCTCGGCTTCCCTAAGCC
>MNCI01007558.1:0-20047 GCA_015680685.1 Gnetum montanum
AACGCACTAGGAAAGCAGTAAATAAACAACAAATGAAACCACATGTTGCAAGGTTTATCTAATCAAGTTCGTCTTTATTGCCGTACACAACTTGGGTTCAGGTTACAAGCTACTCGAATAAAGAGCCGTTCACTCTAGGACTCCTAGTGCAGGCACATGGGAAAAATTCTAACTCTGGAGTGATCAATCTGCCAGAGCTTCGCTACTTCTAGCCAGGATTTGGAAATAAGGGGAGTGCCGCCTCTTATTTATAGATATGGCGGCGAGACGTGATATCGCGTACGCGATATCACAGGAGAAGACGCAATATCGCGGCGGCCGCGATATCGCGTACGCGATATTGCAGCACATGTAGGTCGCGTCTCATCATATGGAAAATGAATATTTAATGATTACTTATTTTAACTACCTAATTGTTCTAAAGGCTAACTACCTTAAGATAAGTAGTCATTCCCGCTTCTTGAACACATCCCAAACTTGTATAAATGTTGTTGGGTTACCAAGTGGTGATTACTAGGTGTACTAAATGGCCACTACTTGGATTACCAAGTGCAATACCTTATGCTTGAAGGGGTTTTACTTATGTATTTATAATTAATTATATTAAGTATCTATGACTTAGAATATAAAATGCATGGAAAATAAAATGCTAGTAAGAAAGATCAAGCTGATCCAAGTGCTACAATGAATGTTAGAAATCTTGACTTTATTACTATTCACACCAATGTGTTCAAGTACATGGTGCTTAAATAAAGTTTCGTACAATCTCTTTCACTTACACTATGGGCACTCAAAGGAAAATATTCTAACTCTAGAAAAGAAAAACTATAAGGGCTTTGCTATGCTATTGACACAAGGTGCCATAAATGTAGTGGTATGTGCATTTATATATGTTGCACTTTCACAAGCATTGATGACTCTACATCAATGCATGTTACCATGCATTAATGGGAATGTGTTGATGGGGCTATGCCAATGCATGCCCTTTGATGAGCTGCGATATTGCGTATGCGATATCGCATCCACCACACAATATCGCATACACGATATCACGTCCTGCCTCATCTTCTATAAATAATAGGAAGTGCCCTTTTTTGAAGGTAGTTAGACTTAGACCCTTAGCCAAACTCTTGCAATTTTACCATTCCAGAGTTAAAATAATTTCTGTGTGCCTGCAGTAGGAGTCATAGAGTGAACGGATCTTTATTCGAGCAATTTGTACCTAAGCACCTATTTGTGTACGGAAATAAAGATGAACTTTATGATAAACCTTGCAGCATACAGATTAAGCTAATTAGTAATTAATTATTGTTGAATGTTTAATTCTTTTCTAGTTAATTAATCTCTCTCTCAACCTTCAATCCTCTTAGTTAAGTACACTCAGTACGACCACTTCGAGCATGCATGTAGCACTTGGTAACCAGGTAACAATTAGCGTTTGGCAATCCCAGCAACGTTGCACTAGTTCAGGATGTATATGACAAGTGGGAATGGATACTGGTGTTAGGAAAAATTAGAACTTAGTTAATGAATAGTTAATGTAAGTTAGTCACTTATTTCTCTTTCCCTTTCCATTATTAGCATAAGACATCAAAAAGATAAAAGTTATAAAAAATCATATACCTCAAGCTTACTTAACCATACAACAGTGACAATACAAATAAGTTTGGGAAGACAACAATTGATTAACCCCAAGTGTCTTATTAAGGTGCGTAAGCACTTAGTCCTTGGAGTTCAACCAGATCGTGCATGAAATGCTCGTATTCATATGGTTGAGTGTAGGGGTACCTCACCACTCATCATTGGTGCCATTTCCAGGGACTTAGTTGTTTGTGCATTGCATAGAACATAGGAAATCATCCATATCATTGGAATGTTAGAATGAACCCTTAGGGTTAATCAAAGAAAGATAAGACAACGATACATCGCACATCGAACAAGAGAAAAATGTCTTCTTCTTCGCATAAGAACACTTCACCGCCTAGGACTAACACAAGAAGCAGTCTGCGGCATAATACACGTAACCAAGATCTACCAATTCTTGAACAATTTTTTGTGGTATATACTCATCACAATGAGTATGTACTCAATTTCACCTTTATTCTCCACCAAGATGAACAACTGCATTAGAGAGACTTAGAGGGTAACATAGTGTTGCCCCTAGACCGATCAGTCCCCAACATGCTCCTTCGTGCTCTTACACAAATAGGCATGCCACTTTTATACAAATAATACATTGCATGTGATCATGACATAAGGGACTATCATCCCATAGAAGTGCAACGTCAAAGGGACTTGCAATAGGAGAGATACCACACATCCTTGAAGGGTAAATGGCCCCATAACGCTCTACATGTCTTAAGCAAAATTGAGGATGGTGAACCTGCTTCAATAGGTTCCCCACCAAATGATGTTCCCCCTCTTAACGATGGTCAGGAGGTGGTGTTTTAGAACCTCCACTCCATGGTTCACAACCCTGGTTCTGATACCCACAAACACGAAGTGTTCAATGAGGGAACACAAATACACGATAAGGGTGGACATTCTGATCATGATCACGATCAAGGCCAAGACCACCAAAGAGAAGGTAGAAAACACTATCATGGCAATGGTTCCCCTTCTTCTTCACCTTCATCGTCACCTTCACCCTCTTCTTTTGTGTCCGAACATAGTCATAAGGAAACCAATTGTGAGGATAAGGGAAAAAAGAATGAAAAACATTGACGAGATGGTCGAGAATGAGGACGAGAGCACTCTAAGGAATCAAGGCATAGAAGAAGGGAGAGTAGGGAACCGCATAGAAACCATAGATGATATGAACGAGATGACCATGAAGAACCCTACTCACAACTAGAAGCATGCTAGATATAACGAAGGCCGTAAGAGTTCCAACAA
Source organism: Gnetum montanum (assembly GCA_015680685.1). Classification (NCBI taxonomy): domain Eukaryota; kingdom Viridiplantae; phylum Streptophyta; class Gnetopsida; order Gnetales; family Gnetaceae; genus Gnetum; species Gnetum montanum. The sequence goes on from MNCI01007558.1 coordinate 2,896, forward strand.
GGCACCAAAAGGATAGTAGGATCAAGAGGTTAGACATGAACAACATCCCACGATTTGAAGGGGGATACAATGCTGATCCTCAAAATCATTTACAAGAATTCCACGATGCATGTGCCTTGCAAAATATAGAAAATGAATGGCAAAAATTGAAGTTTTTCCCAAGGACACTAGTGAAAGAAGCTGAAAGCTAGTATCGGTCCTTAGAATCGAAATCCATCCAGAGGTGGAGTACAAGGTTAGAACTGTTTAATGATAAGTACCAAACGTACTCTCGAGTGTCTAACCTGCAAAAGCAAATATAAGGATGGAAGCAAGGAAATCATGAACCCTGGGATGTTGCCATGGGCCGTTATTACACACTGTTACATCGTTTCCCTAGCCATGGTCATTCGCAACGGGATCAACTACACCATTTTGTGGATGGACTTAGGCATGAAACAAGAAGAACCCTTGGAAGATTATCAGAGCTTAGGTCTCATCAAATTCATAGATTGCTAGAGCAAGTAGCTAAAGAAGAAGGTGAGCTACAAAAGAGAGAAAGTGAAAAAGAGTATAACAGAGATCCTTCCCTCCAAAAAAGGGGAGTGAGATTCTATGAGGAGGAACAAGAGTCACCACTCGAAGAGATTGTGAATAGGAAAACTTTCCCACTTCAAAAGTTAACAACAGAAGTATCAGTAAAGGTAGACCAAATGTGGGACTCCCTGGATAGTAGGTTTGAAACTGTTCTTAAAATTATAGAGGAGTCTAGGGAGCAAGGTAGTGACCATGAAAAAAAGAAAAAGAGAGAAGTGGAAAATGCACGAAACAAGGGTAAGGGAAAAATGGCCATCACTGAAGAGGTTGTGGATTTAGACATGGACAATGACGGTGGATGTGAGATATGCCAATACGACCATCCTAAGGGATGTTACCTAGTAATCTCACATCTACAAGAGTTTGGGGTGTATGCACTTAACCCACAACTTAATAACCGGTAAGCACCTTGATGGTTACCTTATCCCCAAGGTAACGTAAGGCAATTCCACCAACCTTGAATATATTATCCAAGTGGAACTCCACCACAACTTGTTGAGCAACATCAAAAGTGACACTATCCACAGTCATGGGGGATGCCACCACCAAGGCAACAATACCCCTATCAGCAACCAAACCCATATGGCTACTACGTACAGCATCCAATCTCTCCACATGACTCTATTAGTCACGTTACACCACAACATCACTACCAAGCTTGGGAGTATTATAGAACTCCTTCTCCTAGGGGAGATAATCCACAAACATACCTTCCTTCAAATCCATTCACAATTCTCACACCAATAGCTCCATTACCACCCACTCCAGTAATGCAAGGGGAACTCCCTACTCAACCGCAACAGTGTAATGCCACGAGGGCTATGAATCTTCAACCCATTGTTGGTACTGACAACCGTATGAAGAAAAGAAATTTCTTCAAAATCAATAGTCCAACCAAGCCCTCACAACCACAAGTAGTTGAACCTCTAAATGCCTCCTCATCAAATAAGGCTTTAGATCTCCCTTTAAACTACACACCAAGCTTAACGAATACGATTATGTTAACACATGCCATTACTGATTGGATTAAGGTTGGCCACCTTCCTAGGAAATTATCTGATCCTGGAAGACCTCTAATCTATCTCCAAATCACTGGGAATGAGCCATGTAAAGCTCTTCTGGACTCACATTTCAGAGTCCACCTAATATCACAAGAGATGTACAAAGCCTGAAACTTGCCTCCATTAAGAAAGAGAAATATTCACCTAGAGCTGGCTAACCAGTCCATCATTGTTCCCTTGGGACTAGTGGAAGACATCATTACCATTGTGTGTGGGTGGTTGTACCCAGTTGATTTCCTAGTGATACAAGTGAACAACGGTAAAGGGGACTTCCCAATAATAATGGGAAGGACATGGCTAAGTACTAGAGATGCATAGGACATGGCTAAGTACTAAAGATGCATACCTAGGAATTCGTGATCTTTCCCTGGAAATATCCAAGAAGAACATGTTTGAAAAGATCAATAAGAAGAAGGTTCCATGCATTTCATATAGTGATATAGGATGCAATTGCATGTAGAGATCATGGGTTGTGCAAAGTTTAGCATTGCCTGCATGAAATTGGTATGCACAAGACATTAATATAAAAAAGTGCCTATATGTAGTAGCCACATGACAAAGAGACATCCAGTGGCTAATAGTTAGTCAAGAGAGCAACTTACTAACATGCATGAAACTAACTGAGGGAATAACTTGTCCTCACGTCGAAAGCATAGATGCACTAGAGCAAGTTTGTCACCAACTTCCAAACCTTAACCTAAAAAACATCAATTGGGGGAAGTTGAAAATTCCTAAAAAATTCAAATGATAAGAAATTGTTAGTCAATGTGCATCAGACCAAACCTTACCATGAATTTAGAATGGTTAATGCACATAATACCTTTGAGAAGGGACGACCCTGCTCACTATTTCGAATCTCCCCCTTCCAACTCAGTCATGGGGGAGATGGCCACCTCTGCTAACCAATTGAGGTCCTCAAATCCTTTTTAAGTTTTTGTTTTACACATTTTTATTTTAAAAATTTCTTTAACTTTTCTTGTTTTTGTTTTTCAACATCATTTATACTTTTTCATTTCTTTGTGTGGTTGTTTGTTTTGTTAGGTTTGTCACCTAATAAGTGCTCCTGATGGTGGTATGAACTGTATTCTATTGATTGCTAATGTTGGGTTTTTACCTTGGAGTTATAATGTTGATACTAAGGTATGGTTCTTTTGATATAACAAGCAATGAGTCCATGTCATCCATGCATTCATAAATTTCTATGGTCTCTCTTGGCTTCGAATTGTATGGTCCCTTTCTTCATAATAAAACTATTAACAAATTGGTGACTGGGCATTTCTCAAATTAAGGAAGGACTCAAGGACTGAAAATGGTGTGACTTCAAGAGGATTTGATGCATTTGTGCTGGCCATTCTCTTGAGTTCTTGGATGTTTTCTTCTTGGGTTTTCCTTACCATTCTAACATTGCTCCATTATCGTGAAGCTGAGCTAATAAAAATAATAAGTCTTTGCATGGTGTGGTTCTCACGCAAAAAAAAAATAGTGAGAATTCAAAGCACACCCCTTAGAAAAAATAATCATCACATCTCATGTGAGATCGTATTAACACTAGGACTAGAGTCAAGAAGAGCTTTACAAGGCTCATTCCTAGCAATTTGCAAATATACTAGGGGACTCCCAAGATCAACTAACTTCCTAGGTAGGTTACCGGCTCGAATCCAATCAGATACAGCATAAGTTAATATTACAGTATGGATTCAAGAGGGATTTTGATTTGAAAGGGACTCGAATAAAGATGAGATAGAGAAAGGTGGAGGAGCAGGGTTACCAACCATCAATGTGTCTAAGGGCTTTGGTGGACTGTAAGGTTTGAAGGGTCTTTTCTTTGATCATGGTTCAAACTCGCTTGGTTGGTTAACCAATTGCAGATTAATTACCCACATAGCATTTCTTTGTTGTGGTTGGGTATACAATTCACCCTACATGGATGGAGCATGTGGTAGCTATGTAGGAGATGAAGGAGTAGGTGCAAGGATAGGAGGAGCATGAGGATAGTAGGTGGCATCCCTCCTTGGATAGGGTAGTTGGTACACTCTAGGAGGGTAGTGGTGAGGTTGCTAAGCAGCAACATGACCAAAGGAGTCCCATGGAGATGAAGGTTGTTCAACATAGTAACCATAGGGATTTGGTTTCTAGTAAGGGTATTGCTATCTTGGAGGTGCCAAAGCCCATGATTGTAGTTCCTTCCACTGCTAGTATAATTTGTAGGGTTGCGATGGAGTTCCACTTGGATAGTACTGCTGTGGTTGGTCGAATTGTCGAGCGTTGCTTTATGGATAAGGAAATATTTTGGGTGTTTGCCTTTATACAAGTCATGGATGTAAGGTATACACTCCAAATTCCTGCAAGTGTGATACAATTGGGTAACATCTCTTAGGATGTTCATACTAGCAAATGTCACACCCACCATCATCATCTAAGTCACTATACGCAACCATCTCTATCACAATCATTTTACCCTTACCCTTAGATATGGCTCATTTAGCTTCCTTACATCTCTAGCACTCATGCTCATCACTTTACTCCTTGGACTCTTCAACAATTTTTAAGACAGTCTAAAACTTGTTGTTCATAGAGTCCCATAATTGGTCAACCTTAGCCGTGATTTTAGATTTCAATTTCTAGAGTGGCAAGGTTTTCTAGTTAACCACCTCATCTCTGGTTAACTCATCCTCACTATCACAAAATCGAAACCCCCCTTTTGCAAATAGAAGGATCCCTATTGTATTCCTCTGCACTTTCTCACATTCTCAATTCTTCCTCCTTCTTGGCTACCCACTCAATTAACTTTTGGATCTAATGGATGCTTAACTTTATCAATCTCCCTTGGGCATAGATGCCAAAGGTTTTCCTTATTCCAGACCGCAACCCATCTATGATATGGTGAAGTTGATCAAGCTGAGAGTATCCCTGGCTAGGACACCTATGCAACAGCATCCAAGGGCTCATGGTTTCCTTGTTTCTATCCTTGGATCCACTTCCTCAAATTGGACACTCAGGAGTATGTTTGATATTTTTCATTAAACAATTCCAAAATCATACTCCACCACCTAATTAATTCTGGCTCCAAGGATTAGTACCAACTTTCTACTTCCTTAATGAATGTCCCTAGAAATAATTTTAACCTCTACTAGTCATTCTCAATATTCTGCAAAGCATATGCATCTTGGAAGGCCTAGAGATGATTCTATGGATTAACATCATAGCCTCCCTCAAACTGAGGGATATTGTTCATGTTCAACCTCTTTATTCTGCTATCCTTTATGTGCCTTGTTAGGATCTTCACAACCTCTACAATGTTTAACATGCCCTAAGTGGTAAGTAGAGGTTCATCAAGGCCATGGTGATGGTGCCTACAATGTTCTCTATTAACCCTTCTTTCATGGTGAAGGGCCTCTCTGGATTGCCCATGCCTTCGGTCAAAACTGTCCCGATGGTCCCTTCTATTGTTTTGGTCCCGTTAGTCACCTCCATCATGGTTATGCCCTCTACAACCATGATTTGAGTTAGATGATGAAGAAGAAGAAGACAATGAAGGGGAGGAGGAAGGAGAACTTGTTTTGCACTGATGCCTATCACCCTTACTTTGATGATCATGACCTCCTTTTTCCCCCATATCCTAACTTACCCTTGTAGATCCATTTTTATCATTGGATTCGTTTTGACCAAAACCTAGATTATGAATTATGGATTGCACATTTTGGTTGAGGGCCCCTTGAAAAAAGTCAAAGAAAGGAGTATCACTATAGGAAAAGCACCTAGACAAGTTTTCACCTCCATCCAGTGGGCCAAGTGAAGGTGGAAAGGTGTTTGACCCCTTGCCCTTAACAAGCTCATGTTGGTGCTCCAGCTAATGATCCCTTAACCTTTATGCTTCAATGGGATGATAATCCCTTAAGTTGGGATCTCACATCTCATACTTTCCATGAAGATGTTGAAGTCTGTGTCATGCAAGCATTAGTTGGAGCACCATTGGAACAAATTGATCAGGTGGCAACATAATGTTGCCTTCCATGTCACGCCACCGCAGCATTTCATCTTGATGTAAGATGAAGGTGAAGTCTTGTACATACTCATCAAGATGAGCATATACCACCTAGTATTGTTAAGGCACTTGGTCTGCTATGGGTGAAGAAAGGCTCCTATGAGAAGAAGACATTTTATGTTAATGAATTTATATGCAGTGTGTAATTAATATTCAATTTAATTATAATAATAATTTTTTTAGAAGATTTGACTCTTAGGGTTTGAAAAACAAGGTTACTAAGTTTCACTTGGTTTAGATAGCACATGTAGAACTAAACTCCCCAACAACAATGCCAATGATGAGCGCCAAGGTACCCCTACGCCCAACCATACGAATCACAGGCATTCATGTGGATCTAGTCGAATTCTACAAACTTTAAATACTAAGTCTGCTAGAGTTAAATAGTTCATGCATGTTGTCCCATTCATTGTCTTCCCAGTTCCACTTGTAAAATGCAATTGTATGGTTAAGTTTAACTAAGGTGTAATATTTTTATTATTTTTTTTTATCAATTTACTCACCTAGAACAAGAATTAAAGTGAGAGTAATTAAGTGCTAAGTAAACTATGGTCTAATCTTGCCTAACACAAGTATCCATTCCCACTTCTCGGACACATCCTAAACTTTGTGTAAACACTACTGGGTTGTCAAACGCTAACCATTTCTTAGCTACCAAGTGTCACATGTATGTTCAAAAGGGATCGTGTTTGTGTGTTTTAATGAGTTTCTTGATTAAACAAAATTAATTGCTGCATGAATAACATTAATGTAAACTACATGAAATCACAATATATAAATGCATAAGAAAGAAAGTCTCAAGTGCTGCAAGGATGAACCAAAGAGCTTATATTTATTGCCAACACAATGGTGTGTTTAGGTACATCAATGCTTGAATAAAGATCTGATCACACTTAGACCTCCTACTGCGGGCACTTCAAAAATATTCTAACTCTCAAATGAACAAACTGCAAAAGTTTTGCTACTTGACTACCAAAAAATTCCCTCAATCATGTGCCCAAGGGTTGTATTGATAAACCTGGGAGTAACCCAGCAATATCACATGCACGATATCATATCTTGGGCCATGATATCACATAACCAATATCATGTACCCAATATCGCAGCCACTCTGATATTGAAGCATATGAAAAACACGATGCATCAATGGTATAGGTGTAAATGATCCTAATTATGCATAGGTTCATGATGATGTTAGGCCCTAGTTTATCATGTTAGGCTATAATTCTTATCATGAATTTGAGATGTATTTATTACATATTTTCTTTAACTTTTTAAGAGAAGTTAGAGGTTCATACTTGGCACTTCAAAATCTTTGGTTAGTACCCTATGTATTTGGTTTAGCCTCTAATGCTATTTGTTAGCATTCTTGGTTAATGCAACTCCCATAAGCACTAAAACAATTATTAGAATACCTACCAAGAAGATGACTAGTGTAGACGTTACCAACCTAAATCCAAAGCAAAATAATCCTAATAACAAAATATAATATATAGTATAACAAATAATCCCTCGATGATGAGGAGGCATGCCCAAATTGCCTAACAATGCAAAAGAAAGGTTTAACAGATAAGAAATATGTTGCTAAAAAAAAAGAGTCTAAAATGACCAAAAATGCTAAAACTTAAAATGTAGGTTCTTATGGTTGACTCAAAACTAAGAAAAAAGGTACATAAATGGAATCTAAGCTTATAAAATTCATTTTAAGCTACTAAAATCCTACAAATATCATTATTTTTTAAAAAACTTTTAGATATTTCAAGAAGCCTTCAATGCTATGTTTTTCATCATTTTCTTAATTTTTCATTGCCCAAAGACCAAGATTCAATTTACAAAAGTTGCTTGATTTTTAATGTTGGACCAATGATAGGGGTCCTATGAATTTTAGACTAATGGAATTTATCATACAAATCATAGTTCTAACTAGTCATAAGCTTCGAGGATGATGATGAGTGAATTACTAAGAACACTCATGTATATCATTGTGTTTAATAACATATAAAAGAGATTATAATACATATTATATAGATAGAAACCTGTGTTGCCATAGTGTGAGGTCTGATATAATAGTTATAATTTTTATGTTTTATACATTTTGTGGATTTTATATTTGTAAGAAATAAAACAAACATCTACATACATAACATCTTATACATTATTTGATTGTATGTATATTTTATATATGTATGTGACCATTATTTCTTACAAATATAACATCTTCAAAAATATAAATAAAATAATCAAATTTAAATATCAAACATTTCATCAAAAAGTTACTAAATCAATAGAGATCAATCAAAATGAATGCACACAAAACAAGAATACCAAAAACCATAAAATAGAGTAATGTATCAAATGTATCCTACCTAAAATGATAGTATTGTAGCTGAAATCTTTGCATGAATGCAATATCCTAAAAAGACTCCAATCCCTAGGTAAAACTACAAGTCAAAAATGGAATCTAAGTAAAACCTTAAATGACATCTAAGACTAAGATCTTACAAGGATCATAAGCAAGATCTCCCTCTCTAGTTTTATCTTCTAGATACCAACAATGTAATTAGATGATCTCTCATGAAATGATTGCTAGGTATTTATGCTTGCAAAGGTATGGCATGGTTGGGAAAAAAAGTAATCTAATGGAAAACTAAAAATAAAAGGAAAATCTAATTTCTAAAAATAAATAAAACTAAATTTTTAACATGGGATGGTACCTAGTGCCAACCTAGTAAATACCTCTCTAAAGATTAGCTAGTAGCTATGTCTAAGTCCAAACTAATAATAGAGTCTAAAGTTAACAACATAACCAACCAAGAAACTAACATGAGAATTTCTAAAACATAATCTAAAAGAAAATTAAAAATAAAAGTATTAATATTAATTTCCCAAAATACAAATTAACCCAAACAAAGCATATCATCAAATAATGAAGTAACCCATGTGCCAAAGACCAAGTAGATAAAGTTGCTAATTTAAAACTTCAATAAAAGAGATTAGTGCACATATGCTAAATTAATGTAAAAAGTTATAATGCAAAAAATATTTAAAATACTAAAAAAGGATAAAATTAGAATTAAAATAAAATTTTAAAGTATATTAAAAAGAAAAGGCAACTAAAAAGGAAATAACAAGACACATAGCTTAAACCATACAAGCATGGTCAATAAAAGAATAAGGTTAATAAAGCATAATACATAGTCTAGAAAATAAGATATCAAGGGTTCAAATCACAAAAATACCAAGGGGTAAGTGGTATCTACGATAGATGTGCTACATACTCTCCCCTTAAGAATATTTCTCCTAGAAGATCTTAGAGTGTGAGGTATACACATCATTCTCCATTTCTCATGTTGCTTCCTCAACTTCACTTCTTTCCCAAAACTCTTCATCATTAAAATAACCTTGCTCCTAAATATTCTCTATATTATATCTATAATCTTAACAAGCCACTTCACAAATCTAACATTAGGTTAAAGCTAAACATCCCATTAATCTATCTTATGACTCAAATCTATAACATACTTCCTCAACATAGAAACATAAAACATATCATGAATACACTATAATGTTTGTGAAAGATCAATTTGATAAGAAAATTCTCTAATTTTCCTTAAAATTAGAAAGAGACCAACATATTCAGGAGCTAACTTTTCTTTTTTGCTAAACCTCATAATACCTTTTAAAAGTAAAACTTTGAGGAACACTTGATACTAATGTTGGACTTCAATGATCATCTTCTATTCTTAGCATACTTCATGAATCTAACTTAAGACACCTAGAATCTTAATCTATTTTGTAGCCTCTTCAATAATATCTATCATAGTCCCCTATCTATCTTCTATGGAATCCCAACAAGGAGATGTATGACAAGGCCTACCATATAATACTTCATAAGGTACTACTCTTAAAGTAGCATAATAACTTATTGTAATCAAACTTTGCTAATGAAATAACTCCCTTTTAACTATCTCTATACTATATAGCATAAGCTTGAAACATGTCATCTAAAATCTAATTCTTCCTCTTTATCTAATCATCTATGTCAGTGATGGGATGCGATATCGCATGGGCTGCGATATTGCGTACGCGATATCGTGTCCACAGCAGTATTGCATCCCCCGCAATATCATGTCTTCCCCTGCGATATCGCATATGTGATATCGCAGTTTGCCGCCAAATCTAGGCCTAGACCATAGCGAAACTCTAGTAGTTTTACCTCTCCAGAGATAGAATAATTTCCATGTGCCTGCAGTAGGAGCTCCAAAGTGAACAGATCTTTATTCAATAAAATATTGTACTTGAACACATGTTTGTGTACGGAAATAAAGACAAACTTCTTGGATAAACCTTGTAGTGCATGGAATAGGCTAAATAGGATTTTATTTATTGTTATTTATTTTTTACCATTTAAATGCTTTATTAGTTAATTAAATCTCTCTCAACCCTTCTCTCCTAGTTAAGTGCCTTAGTATGACCACTTCGAGCACGTGCATTACACTTGGTGATCCCAACAACGACTAGCATTTGGTAAACAAGGTTGCATCGGTTCAGGGTGTGAATGGTAAGTGCGAATGGATACTGATGCTAGGTTAATTAAGGCTTAGTTATTTAGTTAAATTTAGTTAATTAGTCTCTTCACCCTTCACCTCGTCAGCATAGGAGATAAAACATAAAAGACTATAAAAATCACATACCTCAAACTTACTTAACCATACAACCATGACAAATACAAGTAAGTCTAGGAAGAAAAAGAATGATTAACCTTAAGTGTTCCATAAGATGTGTAGGCACTTAGTTTGCAAAGTTCGACCAGATCGTGCGTGCTACGCTCGTATTCGTATGGTTGAGTGTAGGGGTACCTCACCACTCATCATTGGCGTCATTGACAGGGACTAAGTGTTTGTGTGCTAAGTAGAACATAGGACATCACTCACATCATTGGGAGCTTAAATGAACCCTTAGGGTTAATTAAAAAAAATTATAAAATAGTTAATCAGCACACCGAATAAGAAACAATGTCTTCTTCAAACAAAAGCAATTCACCACCTAGGGATCATACAAGAAACAGTTGGCAATCTAAAACACATAACCAAAATCTGCCAGTTCCTAAATAGTAACAAGTGGTATATACTCATTCCGATGAGTATCTACCTGATTTTACTTTTATCCTCCATTAGGATGAACAACTGCACTGGAGAGACTTGCAAGGTAACATAGTGTTACCTCCAGATTGGGTAGTCCCTAACATGCTTATTCGTGCTCTTGCACAGATAAGCATGACACAACTATATGCTGAATACATTATAGGTGACTTTGACATAAGGGATTATCATCCCACAGAAGCACAATGTTTAAGGAGCTCAAGGCAGAAGAGCCACCATACATTGTTGAAAGGAAAATGGGTTCTGCACGTCCTAAGTGAAATTAGAGATGGTGAACCACTCATAATGGGTTCTCCACAAGATGATGTTCCCCCTCCTAACAATAGTGAGGAGGTGGGGTATCAGATCCTACACTCTACGATACACAACCCTGGTTCTGATCCCCATGAATGCCAACTGTTCACTGAGGGAACAAAAACACATGACAAGGACGGGCACTAGATTGTCATCACGATCGAGGCTGAAGCCACCATAGAGAAGGTAAGAAACATCATCATGGCAATGGCTCTCCTTCTTCTTCCCCTTCATCACATCATTCACCCTCTCCTTCCACATCAGGGCATAGTCATAAAGAGCATAACAGTGAGGATAAGGGTAAGTGAAATGAGAGACCTCGACGAGAGAGTCAAGAGAGAGGACAAGGGAAGTCTAGAGAGTCTAGGCATGAAAGAAGGGAAAGTAGGGAACAACGTAAACATCATAGGTGTCATGAAAGAGATGATCATGATGAACCCCTACTTGCCACCTAAAGTATGCTAGACATTATGGAGGCAGTGAGAATACCAACAAGGCATCAAAAAGATAGCCAGATCAAGCACTTAGACATGAACAATATCCCACGGTTTGAGGGGGGATATAACGTTGATCCAAAAAATCATTTACAAGCATTCCATGATGCCTGTGCCTTGCAGAACATAGAAAATAAGTGGAAGAAATTAAATTTGTTTCCTAGGACACTCATAAAGAAAGCAGAGAGTTGGTACCGGTCCTTGGAGCTGGAAACCATTAGGAGGTGGAGTACGATGTTAGAATTGTTCAATAACAAATATCAAATGTACTCCAAAGTGTCTAACTTGCGTAAGCAGATCCAAGGATGGAATCAAGGTACTCATGAAGCCTTGGATGCTGCCATGGGCTACTGCTCCTAGTCATTGCTACATCGTTGCCTGGGCCATGGTTATGCACAACGAGATCAACTATGCCACCTCGTAGATGGGCTAAGGTATGAAACTAGGAGAACCCTTGGGACATATGCCCAAGGGAGACTATCTAAACTTAGATCCCATGAAGTTCATCGATTTTTGGAGCAAGTAGCCAAAGAAGAAGGGGAGCTATAGAAAAGAGAAAGTGCAAAAGAATATAACTACGATCCTTCCCTCCAAAAGAGGGGAGTGAGATTTTGTGATGAATAGGATGAGTCACCACTCAAAGAGTTAGTGAATAGAAAAACCTTACCGCTTTAGAAGCTAACAATGGAAGTGGTGGCTAAGGTAGATCAGATACATGACTCCTTGGATAGTAGATTTGAACTTGTCCTAAAAATCATAGAGGAGTCTAAGAAGGAACGAAGTAGTGACAAGGATGAGAAAAAGTGGAGAAATTCAAACCCTGCATGTAACAAGGGTAAGGGAAAAATGAATATCTCTGATGAGGTTGTGGATTCAAACATAGACAATGATAGTGGATGTGAGATCTACCAATATGACCATCCTAAGGGATGTTGTCCAATCATCTCACATCTACAAGAGTCTGGGATGTATGCGCTCAACCCAAGACTTAACAGACAGCAGACACCCCATTGGTTACCTTATCCCCAAGGTAACCCAAGGTAGTTCCACCAACCGTTAACATACTATCCAAGTGGAACTCCACCACAACTCATCGAGCAACATCAACAGTGGCAACACGCATAGTCATGGGGGATGCCACTGCCTAAGCAACAATACCCTTACCGATAACTCGATCCTTATGGCTATTATGTGCAGTAGTAGATTTCTCCAAGTGACTCCATGGGTCACACAACTCCACAACTTCACTACCAAGTTTGGGATTATTTTAGAAGGACTCCTTGTCCTCTAAGAGACACTCCACATCCATACCATCCTCCAAATCCAATCGCCACTCTTACGTCGGTAGTTCCAATGCCACCCACTCCAACAATGCAAGGGGAACTCCCCACTCAACCACAACAACGTAATGCTACGAGAGCTGTAAACCTTTAACCCACTACTAGTTTTGACAACCACAAGAAGAGGAAACCTTTCTTTAGAACCAAAATCCCAGACAAGCTCTCACAACCACAAGTAGTTGAGTCTATGCACACTCCAACATACAAGGCTTAGGGGCTCCCTTCAAACCAGAAATAGAGCTCAACGCATACGGTTATGTTAACACATACCATAACTAACTAGATCAAGGTAGGCCACCTTTCCAAGAAACTATCTAACCCTGGAAGTCCCTTAATCTACCTCCAAGTCACCGAGAACAAACCACATAAGGCTCTTCTTGACTCAAGTTCTGGAGTCAACTTAATATCATGAGAAATGTATCAAGCCTAAAACCTACCTCCACTTAAGAAGAGAAATATTCAACTAGAGCTGGCTAACCAATCCATCACCATTCCCTTAGGATTAGTGGAGGAATTCATTACCACTGTGTGTGGTTGGTCATACCCAGCTAATTTCCTGGTGATAGAAGTCAATAGTAACAAAGGGGACTTCCCAATTATAATGGGAAGGGCATGGCTATGTACAGTAGATGCATGCCTAGGAATCCACGATCTTTCCTTGGAAATATCTAAGGTAAAAATTTATGGAAAGATCGAGAAGAAGAAAGTTCCATGCATCACATACAGTGACTCATTAGGTGATGACATGGAGGAATTCTCAACATCTCCTACATGTAACTGGTGTGCCCTAGAAACTTTGAGACAAAGGTGCCTATATGTAGCAACCACACAACAAGTGGACACCCCGTGGTTGATAGCTAATCAAAAGAGCAACTGACCAACATGTATGGAACAAAATAGGGGAACAACTCATGCCCATAATGAAAGCATAGATACATTGGAATATGAGTGTCACCAACTTCCATCCCTTAACTTGAAAACATCAATCGGGAGAAGTTGGACACTTTTAAGAAATTCCAATAGGCATTCATTATTTAGGATCTCTCCCTTTCCATTCAGTCATGGGGGAGATGGCCACTTATGCTAATCATTTGGGGCCCTCAGTTCTTTTTTAGTTTTTGTTTTACACATTGTTGTTTTGCACATTTTTTTACACATTTTTATTTTACAAATTTCTTTAACTTTTCTTGTTTTTTGTTTTACAACATCATTATACTTTTTCATTTTATGTGTGTGTTTGTGTGTAACTTATCCATTTTGTTAAGTTTGTCACCAATAAGTGTTCTTAATGATGGTATGAACTATTTTTCTATTGATTGCTAATGTTTGGTTTTTACCTTTAAGTCATGATGTTGATACTAAGGTATGGTTCTTTTAATATGGTAGGCAATGAGTTCACTTCATCCATTCATCCACAAGTTTCTATGGTCTCTCTCAGCTTGGAAATGTACAGTCCCTTTCTAAATAAGAACTCTAACGAATCGGTGACTGGGCATTTCTTAAACTAAGGAAGGACTCAAGGATTGAAAAGGGTGTAACTTCAAGGAAACTTGATGCATTTATGTTAACCGTTCTCTTGGGTGCTTGGATGTGTTCTTCTTGATTTTTCTTATTGTTTCGACATTACTCAATCATCGGGAAGCTGAGTAAATAAAAATAACGAAGTCTTTGCATGGTGTGGTTCTCATGCATAAACACATAAAGTAAAAAAAAAAGTGAGAATTCAAAGCACATCCCTTAGACAAAATAATCATTTGGGCTACAAGCACTAGTTATGGAACTAAAATAAAAATGTTCCCTCTAACTAAGGCCCTTCTCGCTTCCCATTCTCTCCTCCTTCATTTCATCGAAATGGTGGTGGCTCTTTGGGAAGGCATTCTTGTTACTTCAAGGGGATGGATTGGCCAAATGCATTAATGCGAAGTCAAGATGTGGTTTATTTGAGGCCAGGCTTGGAATGGGATCTACTAAGTCACATTAATCATGAAATTCACAAGGGGTTGTACACCACCTTGTTCTTGAGACTCCATTCCATTCTCTTCTCTCCATCCTTCTCTCCATTGTTCACCTCATTGTTGATTGTATCATTAGTGTATATTTTGGTTGACACATTGTTTTCTTTTTGGTAAATTCTTGTGGTTAAGACTTTAACTGTTGTTCCAAGTAACATTCCCAGAGCCTACGAACTCTTTGAATGTGGGTTTGTTAGGGCATTAAGGGCATGAGCCTGCTTTGGGGAGGACCCACTGACACTCCTATTTGGTGCACTAGTTAAATTATTTTCCCTAACATTTTTGCAATCCATTTTATTTTGTTCATTTCCATCTTGACCCATTTCATCGATGTTATAGTTGCCTCTTTTTGGGTATCTTTCTTGTTCCTTTTCTTTCTCCATTCTATCACTACCGGAGGTTCGCTCTTAGTCATGGGGGTCCAGACCCAAATTTTTTCGATTTTCTCCTAACCCCTACACCTTTGGTAGTCACCATAAATATATCTCCAGATCCGTATCAGCCATACCACAACTCAGCCAATGGAACTTTCATCAAAGCAAGGTATAAACTACATTGAAATTCATTTACCCTTGCTAATATAAAGACTGTGTTGTGTGTGTAGATGGCAATCATGCAACAAGGGATTGGATCTGGAGAGAACACTTGGAATGGAGCAGTGCTGAAAGCAGCTATGCAAGGAGCAAGATCGATGGCATGCTTATGAATAGACAATGAAAGGTGCAATCTTAGCATTGGTAGTAGCAAAATTTCTTTCTCTCTCTCTCTTTCTCAGCTACCAAATAAGGCCTGATGTCAAATGTATAAGGTGTTCACTCTTGTTGTCATGAACACCAATTTTGTCTTATCTGGTAATGATGATCTGTTCACATGTCATCCCATTAGTTCCATTCAGTCAATAATCCCATACGTTCCAAATATTGTATACAGAACTTAAGGACGAGTTTTTATTCAGTCATGGGGGTATGATGGGACGCGATATCTCATGGGCCGCGATATCATGTCCACTACAATATCGCATCCCCTACGATATTGCATACACGATATCGTGTCTTCCTCTGCGATATCTCGTACGCGATATCGTGGTCCGTCGCCAAACCTATAAATAAGAGGTGGCTCTCCCTTGTTTCTCATTCTAGGCCTAGACCATAGTGAAACTCTAGCAGTTTTACCTCTCCAGAGATAGAATAATTTCCATGTCCCTGCAGTAGGAGCTCCAAAGTGAACAAATCTTTATTCGAGCAAATATTATACCTGAACACATGTTTGTGTATGGAAATAAAGACAAACTTCTTGGATAAACCTTGTAGTGCATGGAATAGGCTAAATAGGATTTTATTTACTGTTATTTATTTTTTCCATTTAAATGCTTTATTAGTTGATTAAATCTCTCTCAACCCTTCTCTCCTAGTTAAGTGCCTTAGTATGACTGCTTCAAGCACGTGCGTTACACTTGGTGATCCTAGCAACGACTAGCGTTTGGTAACCAAGGTTGCATCGGTTCAGGGTGTGAACAATAAGTGGGAACAGATATTGATGCTAGGTTAATTAAGGCTTAGTTAGTTAGTTAAATTTAGTTAATTAGTCTCTTCACCCTTCACCTCGTCAACATAGGAGATAAACCATAAAAGACTATAAAAATCACATACCTCATACTTCTTAACCATACAACCATGACAAATACAAGTAAGTCTGGGAAGACAACAAATGATTAACCTTAAGTGTTCCATAAGGCATGTAGGCACGTAGTCTGCAGAGTTCGATTGGATCATGCGTGCTATGCTCGTATTCGTATGGTTGAGTGTAGGGATACCTCACCACTCACCAGTGAGGGTGATAAGCTAAGGTAAGATTCAACGTAGTAGTTAGACCCTTCTAAAAGGATTATTAAAATATAGAAGTAAACATAGAATCTTTGTCTAATATAATCTTATTTGGAACTCCATGTAATTTGATAATATTTGATAAGAATAACTAAGTAATCTTTTCTACACTAGTTATTACTTTTCTAGGTAATAAGTTGGAAGATTTTGTAAAAATATCTATGACCACAAGAATAGAATCTATTTTTTCTCTTAGTAGGTGATGAGACGCGACTTGCACTGGGCCGCGATATCGCGACTGTCGCGATATCGCATCCCATGCGATATCGCATACGCGATATCACG
>MNCI01007562.1:0-45562 GCA_015680685.1 Gnetum montanum
TATTTTCAGATTGCAGGTTCCAGGGCGAGTAAACTTATGATTACCGTTTTTTAACCGCCTGGAAAAATTTTGAAATGCATTCTTTGAGAAAACCCAGGCTTGTTTGGCAAGGTTGGAGGCGGAACCTGAAATTGAAGATTTTGCAACTGTCTTCCTTGTCCTCCGCCGCAACCGCATGTTGTGTTGGTGCCGCTGCCGTCATCACAGCCCTCATCTCCCTCAAGTCGCCTGCAGAAACCCTTGGCCAGATCTAGACGTGGCAGAGGCCATGGCCCCGCACGCGACAGAGACCACTACCTTTCTTCTTCTGCTGCCACCATTCATCCGCCTACCGCGGCCGCTGTCTCGTTTCGCCCATCGCACGCCATCTGTCCTCCACTGACGCGGCCACTGACGTGCAGTGGAGCAAGGCCCTGGTATTGACTCGTGTGGTGCAGAAATCAGTAGGGTTTGGTTATCCTACTCGCACGGAGGTTTTTGTATTTCTGTTTGCAGAGGCGGCGGCCAACGCTGCTTATGGTCCCCAAAAAAAAATGAAATGTTGATGTCTGCTTCTCTCTTTTTTTTTTTGAAAATAGATTCTCTGAATTACGCGGCATGGTGATTAGCAACAGTATGAACCTTCATCCGGTGCAGATCATAATCAAAGGGCTTAGCACTGGGAACAGATCTTGGGCTCGCGGTTCTCTGGGAATTTTGATTTTCTGGAACGCGATGAATTTTGATTTTTGGAAATAGGAATAGTTTGTTACCTTTAAAAATTTAAATGATAAATTTATAATTCAAAAGTAAGGTAGAACAAAGACTCTGGAACCCTTTCCATCAAAATATGAATTGTCCTGCTGAATTTGTGTTGCTGCAGAGGTTGCTTTCTGGAAGAAAATGGATATAACACAAATTTTACTTAAGATGCCCTCTGATTTGTTATATCTTTATATCATATAAATGGTAAATTGGGCTTCTTCCATAATCCCACTATGTATAGGAACACATTTTTTATAAAGTAGAAAAAAAATGCTACTTATTCTTTTTCCTCTCAAACCCAAATTTTAGCCACTTCTCCAAGAACTTTTAACCAATTTAACCTTACTAGCTTGCTCCATGAAATGGCCAAATGTGCCAACAATTTACATTTCCATGCATGTTAATGAATTGGTGAAATGAGTGCAACTAGTTTCGAGCATAAAAATGTATTCGCTTGGTAATCCTAGTAGTGTGATTACTTGGTTTGCCCAGTAGCATAGCACTTGGTAATCCCAATAGTGGATACATGGGTTCAGGATCTATACAAGCTGGCAATGGACACTCATTACCTATAGGCTAGTTTAGACTTTACCTTTATGTTGTTCATTAGATTAAGTAATTGATTTCTTTATTATCATTAGGAGTAGCACAAAGCTGAAACCACATCAATAATCATATGCCTCACTCTAAACTAAACCATATGTGAAAAAGCTATCACTAGTCCAAGTGGGAAGATAACGAACTATAATCAAGGCATAATGATTTAGATGCCACAACTAGTCCCATCCACAGAATTCAACCAAATAGTGTGTGAACACTTGTGATTTGTATGGTTGGGCATAGGGGTACCTTGTCTCTCATCATTGGTGCATAATATGCTATCATCACCTTATGCTTAAATGAAAACTAAGGGATTCAAAAAGGATTAATTATTAAGGAAAATTTACCAAACCTAATGTTGATCCATTGGTGAGTACAAGTGATGCCAAAGAAATGCCTAAGGAAGAAGGTCTTTTGCTAGGCATGGAAATGAAGCATAGAGGAGGACAATGGAGGATATGTACATGGACAAATCGTAGCACATACAAGATAGTAGCTCAAGCATTACATGTTTACTATATCAATGGAATGATGAGAAGAAATTCCAGTCCATCCTTTAATAATGTTGCACATAACCAAAGAAGCATCAACAATATAGGTTGGAAGTTTGCCATTGTTAGCAACAACAAGAAGAATCATCTTCAATGGATTCTTGAAGGCCTCTGCAAATTTTGTAATCTTCAACATTTGTCTAACCTTTTTTTCACTCTATCATTTTATATACATCCACTCAAATAAAATTTTGTAATGTTGTATTTAGAGTCAATTAGTAGTTAGTGTTAGTCAATAATTCCATATCTTTTCAATTTTGTAAAGAAAGCTCGAACCTATCTTGTTAACTCAAGGATGAGTTTTTATGTAGTTGTGGGGGTATGATGAATCATCAGTTGGCTAGGTTATTTGATAAAAATTTAAATTTTTTGGTTGCCTCTAATATTGGCTTTGATATCAAGGCTCTAATAACAAGGCCCTGATATCTTGGATTTGATATCAAGGCTCCAATAATCAGGCTTCGATAACAAGGCCCCAATAACAAGGTCCCAATAACTAGGCAACGTCGATGAGGCCCCATCGATGCAGTTAGTTGCGTCAAAAAGACCTCGTCAACGCAACCCCATCAATGTAGTTTATTATGTTGATGTAAACTTGTCAACATCATGTCTATTTTCCTCTATAAATACGTGTTCATAGTCATGTTTATGCAATTATTTTTTCAATAGAGTAGCTAAACTCTTGCAGTTTTATTCTGTAATCTTTGAGAACAGTTAGTGAGTGCTCACAGTGTGGATTTGAGTCAATTGTGCATCTTATTCAAGTGGCAATGTACCTCAACACATTCCATGAATGGTAATAAGATTGAGATTGATTCTTATTGATTAAAAAACTTTAACTTAGATTAAATTTACTTTTAATGCAATTTATATTTCACGTACTTAGTTAATATTTACGTTTCCATGCATGTTAATGAATTGGCAAAATGAGCATGACTAGATTTGAGCATAAACATGTATTTGCTTGGTAATCCCAACTGTGTTATTGCTTAGTTCACCTAGTAGCATAACACTTGGTAATCCCAGTAGTGGATACATGGGTTCAATATATGTACGGTAAGCTAGGAATGAACACTCATCACTTGTAGGTTAGTGTAGACTTGACCTTTATGTTGTTCATTATATTAAGTAATTGATTTTTTATTATTGTTAGGAGTAGCACAAGGCCAAAATAACATCAAGAATCATATGCCTCAGTTTGGACAAAACCATAAGTGACAAACGAACCACCATCAATTTTGGGCCATCATGATTCTTTGGGTGTAGTGCCATGATAGACCGCACAAGCAATTCGACACCCTGGAAGTCCTAACGCCTACAAAGTTGTGTTCGAGTGTGCCTACTACGCTCTTCACCACAGTCAATGTAGCACCTAGTTGTAGAGCTAGTTCGCAAAAATGGAGCATTGAATGTAGACCATACAGTCTGGCAAATTTTCTATCTCCTTGGCTAACAAGCTTGCTACACTCTCTAGCTTTCCCAACTTGACACATGACCCGATTGATGGTCTACCCAGGGACCATGCTAGGAGTTACCAAAAGTGTTCATGATGGCCAAAATAGTTCAGAAAATATTCTAAGGTTCCTGCTACACTATGCTACGCTTCACAGCATAGTAGGCCACATGGTGATCGAAACTTGATCAAGTGATGGATTAGACTTGAAAGGTGCAGTTGGCAATGATTCAGCCTTTGAAGATGCCTGCCTCGCTTCATCCTTGAAGCATGATCAACATGACATAGGAGAACATGGAAAATTTCATCAGAAATCATCTCCATTTGAGTGCTACATCATGCTACGCTACACAACGTAGCATAGCGTAGCAAGGTTCTAATGTGACAATATCTCTGCTCAGATTGTTTTGACGAAGTAAACATAATTTCCCATGCCTTGACAATGAAAAAATGCTTATTCTACTTTGACCTTGGGACATGGCCAAGATCCCACAATAGAACACTTGCAGAGTAATTCAAAATTTAGGCAAAACTGGGTGCTATGTTGTGCCATGCTATGTAGTGTAGCACAACATAGCAAGGTGATAATGCAAGAAAATCTTTTGACAAGTTGTTCTAGCAAAAGAATTGCACTTGGCCATGCCCCGACCTCTAAGACTGCCTATTCCACTTCACCCTCAGGGCTCAATCAAAGTCTCCTAACAAAGCATTATAGGTTCTGACTCAAATTCATGCCAGACTGACTACTATGCTGTGCTGTGCTACACAGCATAGTAAGGACCCAAAGTCTAAAAGTGTCCCAAGGATGAAATCAGCAAGTCCTCGGACGTTTCAACATGAAATGCAAGGTTTCCAATTTCTAAAGTTGCTTGCTTGACTAAGTGTTAAAATGATATTTTTAGTTATGTAGTAAAAATTCATGCAAAAGAGGAGTGCTACACTGTGCTATGGTACCTAGCATCACACAACATATCAAGCAAAGTGTTCACGCTACGTTGCTACGCTGGATAGCATAGATAGCGTAACACTTGCGGAGGAGCCTCAAGACATTGCCAAAAGTTCCAGAACTCATCGATAGCATCCATTTCTATTCCAGCATCCCTTTAATAGCCAAAATCAACAAATTTCTTTGCTTTTTGCATTCTTTGCCTGGGTCCCAAGATTGTCCCTACGCTTGTCCCTACTCGGAAGAGAGGAGAAGACGTAGTCTTGAAGCGTAAGCTTTACTTTGCATTTGTTCTAAGAATTTCTTGTAAAACATGGCAGTCCCTTAGACTCTAGTACATACGATCCAAACAACAAGGTCACAACTCAGCAAGTGTTCCTATTTCAACCTCGTTCCATTCAGTGTAGCACGTCAGCATGGCATTTCAGTGTAGAGCTTCAGGGTAGCACTGCATTTTGAGCGTAGCACACCAGTTTGGCATATTCACATCCAAGTTATGTGGGACCCAAGACATGTGGCATTCAAACCACTCCTCTCTCCCACTCTTGACTCTATAAATACCCCAGAAGATAACATTCTAGAGGTTAGATTGAAAAAAGAGAGATTGGCTTTTTGAGTTGTTGGCAAAAAGATTGGCTTCTAGCAGTTGGCAATATTGGCAAGCAATGTAAATAGCAAACCCTGGCATTGGAGCTTCTCAAGTTTCTCTCCAATCCTAGCATAGTAACTCTTGACCCAACGAGCATCAACTCATTTGTACCTACTAGTGCCACACCTGCAACATCCCAGGAACTATGACCACATGGTTTTGTTGCCAAGCTATGTTTGTCTAGTGTTGCACCCCAGTTGTACACTTTCATCACTCAATAAAAAGTAAAATCCCTTGATTTTGGGGTAGTGAATTCTCTCACTTAAGCTCATTTCATTTCACTATAGCATATATTTTGCATCATTGTGCATCGATTCATGTTTATTGCTCAGTTACATACTCTACTATGCTTTTACTGTTCTGTGTGCTACGATTTTCTTCATTTCGATCGCCACACGTAACATTTTAAAATCATTGTTCAAAAAAGGTTATTGTACACTATGTAAGTCACTATCTGATCAACCATACTATTTACGGTACCTTGTTTTTTTTTTCTAGCACATCCCTCCAACGGACTTGAGGTTAAGCTATGTGCCTAGTGAAACACCACAAAATTTCAGCTTAACACTTTGAAACAGGAATGACTCAAGCCCCTTGCGGCATTCAGGAGGCAAAACCTAACGAAGGCATGGAACTCACACCTAGCTTACTTAAGCCAGCTTGCTCATGCTATCAAGCTAGCTTGCCCTCAACGTGACCAACCCTGACAGCTTCCAAATCAGGTCAAAATGATCCTAATTTGAACAGGCAAGGCCCCCTCGGGGACCACTGATGACTACTCCAAGTTTTAGCATCCAGAACCCAAGATTTCAAGTCAAAATAGCACAAATCTTACTACTCATGCTGAGGTAATGCTGAGGTCATGCTGGCAGTGTGAGTCCAACGTGGGTCCAGTGTGAGTAACACAAAATAGCTTTAAAATAGTATCAAAATGGCCTAATTTCGAGGGTACAAGGCCCCCTCGAGGTCCACTAATGATTGCTCTAGGTCCTAGCCCTTAAAATTCAGATTTCAGGCTCAAAAATACACTGTTTTCAATGCTCATGCCTAGGTCAGGCTGAGGTCATGCTGGGGTCATGCTGGAGTCACGCCTAGCTCACGCTGACAGCGTGAGCCCAACATGAGCTACCAAAATGACCTAGATCAAGGCACAAATAGGCTCAGATTTAGCTTGTAGGTCATCCCCAAGGGCAGGCAATAGTTACACTTGAAAGATAGGTCTCAAAGATCAAGATTTGGTGTGAAACGTACCATCCCAGCTTGCTCACGCTAGGGTCACGCTAAGGTCACGTTGGCAACATGAGTCCAGCATGACCACTATTCATCAGCATGAGAACTATTCATCAGTGTGAGCACTATTCATCAATGTGAGCACTATTCATCAACATGAGCACTATTCACACCCAAACAAAAGCACTTCAAACGCATGCTAAGGACATGCCAGGACCAAATCAACTCACGTTGGGAGCCCTGATGAAGTAGAGACACCTCAAACAACCACAAAACCACTCAAATAAACATCCTGCAGTAGTTGACTCAAGGACCGAGAAGTTTCAAGCAAGCTGAAGTTAATCCCTCTTGATTTTCTTGGTAAATCATCACCATTTGTAAGCTTGTCAAGCTCTTACGCTCCAAATTGTGCCATGACCGTAAGCCAACTTGAGTAAGCTAATGCATGTTATAAGATACAATGTATTTGGTCAAGAACATAGCCTGCCTACACACGACCAACTCACACACAGCTATCTATTGGACATGTGTCACACGATCCTATTTCTTCTCATCTCTTGATTGTCGATTTCATTCACAAATCCTACTCCTAAGCCTAGCAAAATGCATAAATACCATGTTCAGTGACATAAACAAGGTCAAAAATTTTGAAAAAATAGCAACTTTGAACCTTGAATGTTCAGTCACATGAGACTCCTAGCATCTAAGCACTCGCAAAAAACATCACCACTTCACTTCGGGGCTTAGCTCTTGACTTGCTATCACACATGCAACTACTCTTTGACCAGTGCACACTCTTGTTAAACAATACAATATAGTTTCATTATTTCCTTCCATTTATATTGTTTACTCTGTTTACTCTTTGTTTACAATATAGCTCTATCTACGCTTAATTTACAATTTAGTCCATGTTTACGCTTTGCACTCTGTTTACATTTCATGTCACTATTTACATTCCGTTTACATCGTTTATGATAACCCCAATGCTAGCCGTAGCTTACGCTTGGGGAAGTCCTTGGTTGATTTGTGTACAAACCATCCAAGGCACTCTACCTTCATTCTCTTTTTTAGCTTGCCCTCGGGCGAAGGCAGGGTCAGCTATGCCTATCCAACGATCTTTCGGTGTCTATTTTCCCTTCTAGCCTTACACTGACGATTTAGGTCAGTACAAAAAATGGTGCTAGAAGGAGGGCCAAACTTGTTTTCTATTTAATAAAAACGTTGATCACATTGCCTGTTAAAATGTTGTGTAGATCAAGTACTAAAACTAAAGTCCAGCTTGAGCTACTCATGTTAACCCCTGTTAGTCATGCTAGCTTGCACACACTGATAAGTCACGCTAGCTTGCACACACGTTGATAGGTCACGCTAGCTTGCACACACTGATAAGTCACGCTGGCTTGCACATGCGCTGATAGGTCATGCTGGCTTGCACACGCTGATGCCAGTTACGCACGTTGAGCTTGTGCATGTTAAAGCTAGTTACGCACACTGAACTTATGCATGCTGAAGCTAGTTACGCATCCTAAGCTTGTGCATGCTAAAGCCAGTTACACACGTTGAGCTTGCACATGCTGCACAGTTGCACACGCTGTATGATGCCCACACCAACTTGCTCAAGCCAGCTACTCACGCTACACACTATTAGTTTACACACTCTTTCATGGAATCTTCCTAGACCAACCCCTCCTATACAATTCTCACTCCAGGACAATACAACTTCATCTATGTAAAGATCCAAGCTAACCTACCCATTGATTGCACGGAAATGGAAGCAAAATGACTTACTAACTCATCTATAAGGGAGGCCATAACTTTATCCCTTTAGCATATGACATAATTCCCCTTTCTCAATCCCACCACGAACTCATATCCTAGCTCCTCATGGCAAGGAATCAAACCTTGTGAAAACCCACCGTAGAACCTCAAAACGGAGATGAGGAAGATGATTTCGCAGCTCAATCTGAACATGGGGATTCGTACCACACTCTCAATCCTCATACTTATGCGAACCCATTATTCCACCCTTTCACGGGAGAGACTATGCCTCTTCAGACATTTCAAGCATCGATTTCACTCAAGCATCGATTTCTCAACAGGAAGCACCCACCCCCATTCATGCTTTTCCTACAACCAATACCCAATTCAATGCATCCATCCCTGTTATTCCTCTGATCACCACGTTACCCTCTCTTCTACAAGTGCAACCCCAACAACTCTCCTCTCAAGGTAATATAGGAGCGACCTTCCCACCCCAAATAATTAGGATGCCATCCATGATACCCACTTCCACATCTATCCATCACATACCACGAGTGCAAATCCAAGGAACACCTTTCATTACTTCAACTCAATAGGTTCAAGGTGTTCCCTCACAACTTGTAACCAAGCAGTGGCTTGCACCTGTCATTCAACAACATCAACCTACTCACTACAGCATATCACTTGTTGTAATCCCATCTGTGAATGTCCCTCAAATACAACCATTAACAACCTTGCAGTCATCTTTCCCACAGATCACACAACAATCTAACTATCACCATCCACAATCTAACCAACCAACTGGTCCACCTAGTGTCCAAGAATGGGTAGAGGCTAGGAAAATGATGCAAGCATTAATTGATGAGGTAAAGCAACTCAAAATCGCAAACATTGAAGAAGTCAAGGTGCTGGATTTTTATCAAGATGATCCAATTAGCTCTTCAGTGCCACCATTGACATTACCAAAAGGAATTTCATTGCCACAACTGACCAAGTATAACGGAGAGGGAGACCCAAATGCTCAACTAGTGACATTTCGACTAGAATGTCTATTGCTCTAGACCTGACCCCATGTAATTCTACATGTATTTGTCATGTCCTTAACAGGAAAATCCTTGGACTGGTACCAAACTTTACCCCATAACTTGATATTATCTTTGGAGGATTTATTACATTAGTTTGTTACCCGCTTTAAATACAATTTAAAGCCTAAAGCCACACTATACGGTCTAATTCAAATTAAGCAAGTGCCATTAGAGCCAGGGCAAAAATTCATCCAAAGGTGGAGCACAGCCCTAAAGGAACTCCACGAGCCCATCCTTGAGACATACATGCTCACCATTTTTAAATCCACTATGAATGACTTTGTTAAGTCAAAACTCTATTATTTGAGTGCTCCTACTTTGAGTCAAGCATTCACACAAATCAAGAGCATAGAAGAGGTAGCACAATCAAGCAATAACCCAGCTTATGTGGCCTACAGGAACCAACACACTCGCAAACAAAACACAACCGAGGCAACGGTGGCCACAAGCACAAACGCAACCAACTGGGGCCCAATAGCTAAGCAACCTAAAGCTCCAGCTGACAAAGATGCCAACTTTGGTGCCAACTCACCTACATCAGCAGGGGCCATCCCAAAGCCCAACTTTCAGCACAAGGATCGCTCAAAGTAAACACCACTACTGATGCAACCTTCTCAACTACTTGAGCAACTCCTACAAGCTGGGAAAATCCAATACAAACACGTGTTGGCGATTACCCACCAAAAACATGATAGGTACTATGAACTACTAAGGAACCCTACCTTAGCAGCATCGAATGAACCCCCGGTCCCAAAACATTTTAAAGTGGACCAATACTGTCATTACCATCAAATGGCTAGACACGGTATCGATGACTGTCGTGCTCTACGAGATGACTTGAAGAGAATGATAAAACAAGGCCAATTGGAAATCAACATAGCAAGTCAATCCAACATAGACGATGCCTCCTACGTCATAAACTCAATTAGCATAGATGGCAATCCAAAACCTGTGCAACTACCCTTTGTGATCCATGTGCCTCCCAGCAAGGCAAAATCCCCCTCTGCCTCCACAAGCAAGGGGCCTCCCTTTTTCATCAAAGTACCACATCATAAACCCACAACACCATTTTTGGTAAAGGTTCCACAACAATCATCTACTAAGATGATAAAATGGCAACAACCATCCATCTTGATGTTAAACACACAAGTTGCTCCANCTGGTTTGTGGTTTAGGTATTGGTGAATTGGGTTGCCACTACTTGTATATGGCCAAGTTGCTGGAACTTGGGCTTGGTGTTGGTGTCGTTGGAGCAACTTGTGTGTTTAACATCAAGATGGATGGTTGTTGCCATTTTATCATCTTAGTAGATGATTGTTGTGGAACCTTTACCAAAAATGGTGTTGTGGGTTTATGATGTGGTACTTTGATGAAAAAGGGAGGCCCCTTGCTTGTGGAGGCAGAGGGGGATTTTGCCTTGCTGGGAGGCACATGGATCACAAAGGGTAGTTGCACAGGTTTTGGATTGCCATCTATGCTNTCAAAGCATCGCCAAGAACTAGCACACATGCTCGCCTCCATCCCCGCCATAGAAAACATGTCTCCAACTAAAGACACCATTCGTGTAGCCATTACATCCCATGTACCACAAGATACAAACACAACAACTCTAACCTTCCACGACAATGATGTCAAGATCGACCCCAAAAAAGGAGAGGTCACACATGCACTGTTGAACACTAATGTCAGCATCAGAAAATACATAGTACGCAGAGTACACATCGATGATGGCATGGTAGAAAACATTGTCGCACACTCTATCATCAAATGACTAGGCGTAACGCACAACATTCAATCAACCGAAATCGAGTCTCTAAACTCCTTCGATGGAACACAAGTAACCATTAAAGGCACAATCCACATCGCCTTCATGATAGAAGACCATCACCACATATTTGCAAACTTTATAGTCATCAACTAGATGCCAAACTAGAACATGATCCTAGGACGCCCCTGGTTAGCTTGGTCATGCACAGTGTCATCTCCCATCCACCAAGAACTCCACCTCCTCCACGAAGGAAGGGAGATCATCATACATGGTGACAATGCCCCATCCACCCAATAGCCCTTCACAACCTCTATTCAAAATAATGTTAAACTATCCTGTGTCCTAAATGACGATACACTAACAATGGCCCAAAAAGGCCTTAAACTAGCTTATGGCCCGGAATAGCCTAAAACTACCATGCGTTGCTTTTCTTTCATTCACATTTTAACTCTTCTTACAATAGGTATTGCTTGATTTTTTTCTTTCTAGTTGACTTTTACAGGATCTTGAAGGCACACAGCATGACCATGCATATGGCATTACACCTTCCACAAGCAAGGTAAGAACAGTCTTGGAGCTATGACTTAAAACTAGCACCACAAAACGTACTGGCATCATGACAGTAAACTGACACCATAGAGCTCTGTTTGGTATGATATTAAATTGTCACGCTTGTCCATCAGAGTCCACTAAGACTATAAATTAGCTTGCCTCTTCATAGTCTACCATGACTATAAACTAGCATTGCACCGTCTGCTACGACGATAAACTAGTGACGTCCGAAAGATTATGACATGAAACTAATCCAATACAATTCGCTAAGACTATAAATTGGTGACATCATTAGCAACCTAGCGTCATTTGAAAAGACATGCTGCTGCAATCGACTGTACGTGCTCACCAAGAACCTATCGCCTGATTTTTCACATAGACCTGGATGAAATTGATGCTATTCAAGATTTTGTTTGCCTTGAAACTCCACATGATGGCTCCATTCCATCGACTACATCCAAGTTTAAAGTGTTTAGCTAACTGAATCATTTGTGGTTTTCTCGTCCCCTTGGAGTTGTGTTTGCAGGATGACACACTTGAGGCATTCGTGCATAGATGCACTTCATCATGATGACAAGGTATCACATTCTTCCTGACACTTACAACTGGGTTAATCAATCTACTCACAAGTACATTTCCAACTCCTGATGCATTCCCTATTTCTCCATCATGTCCCAATTATCCTATTCAATTACTTCCCCTTGATACATTCCACTTAGCTCAAAACTCTTGATACACTATTGCACACTGTGATCCTCTAAGCAGTTGCAACACAAAGCACAGAACGTAGTACATGATGCAAAATGCTAGCACTCAAACATGAGCATGGCACAAAAAGCAAGCTCTTTCAAAATGACCAAGAAAAAGAAAGAAAGAAAAGGAAAGACAAAACAAAGAAAGAAAAAAGAAAAGAAGAAATAAAGAAAAAAAGAAAAAGAGAACAAAAAAAGGGTCAAAGAGCAAAATGCATGGAAAAGGTCTTCATGAACCCATTGATATCATAGAATAAATACCATTGGCTCTTCTCCTACAAGCCCTAGGTGAGAAGGAAATTGTCTTGGAAAAACACTCGTGTCTCAAATAATCATGTTGCACATCATCGCGTGGCTTTGGCTGTTTACAACGGGCTCCCTTAAACATGACACAAGGGTCCCATTTCTCCAAAGAACTCACCTCCTATGCCTTGGTTCCAAGTCTACTATACATTGGCTATTGAACAGGACCAAAAACTGGTTCGTTCACGTGAGAGCATTCCTCTCCCAAAGTTAAAACAATGACATCTTTTGATCAATCCCTAATCTCCCCAGTTACAACCTTCTTTCCCTAAACTAAAACCCTCAATCCCTTGTACTTTTGAATATGGTGCAATGACATCCGACCAAGGGCCAACGGACAATGCTTGGTACTTGGTTGTTCATGATGTTTTGTACTTCTTTGTCGATGCCTCTTGGGTGGATTCCTCTAGACATCAACAAAGAGGGGCCAATGAAACACCACAAAATTTTAGCTTGACACTTTGAAACAAAAATGACTCAAGCTCCTTTCGGCATTTAGGAGGTAAAATTTGACTAAGGCATGGAACTCAAGCCAACTTGCTCAAGCCAGCTTTCTCATGCTAACAAGCTAGCTTGCCCTTAGGATGAGCACCTCAAAACAACCTCAAAAAAACCTCAAAACAACCTCAAAATAGTGTCAAGATGGTCTAATTTCAAAGGTAAAAGGCCCTCTCAAGGTCCACTAATGATTTCTCTAGGTCATAGCCCTCAGAATTCAAGTTTCAGGCTCAAAAATACTCCATTTTCATTGCACACGCCCAGGTCATGTTGAGGTCACACTAACAGTGTGACTCCAGTGTGACCTCAGTGTAACCAAGCCAAAATGTTATGTTTCATGCCTGAATTTTGATTTTCTGGAGCCTGTGAACAAATAGAACTATTTCCTATCCTTAGTAGTTGAGTTGGCACTGAAAATTGTGCTTGGAACTGCTTGATTTGAACTATTTTTATTTGGTCACGCTAGGCTCATGCTGTCAGCGTGACCCCAGCTTGACCTGGCGTGCATAATGAAAACGGAGTATTTTTGAGCCTGAAACCTGAATTCTGAGGGTTGGGACCTGGAGTAATCATTAGTGGACCTCAAGGAGGCCTTTTACCTTTAAAATTAGACCATCTTGACACTGTTTTGAGGCTATTTTGAGGTTGTTTTGAGGTGCTCACACTGAGGGCAAGTTAGCTTGTTAGCATGAGCAAGCTGGCTTGAGGTCTAGGCCTTAGTCAAATTTTACCTCCTGAATGCCAAAAGGGGCTTAAGTATTTCTTTTTTCAAAGTGTCAAGCTAAAATTTTGTGGTGTTTCACCTGGTAACCTCTCGATGATCCCAACCATTGACGTTTTCAAATATTATAGTTTTTGGCACTAGAAGAAAGGCATTACCTCTGTGTCTCTTTTGTGTGTCACAGGTAATCTTGCATGTTGTCTATACCCCATCACCAGTAGCCTGCTAGCGTAGATGTAACACCCGTGTGGTTGTCTACACACCAGGTGATGTAGATTGGTTACCATGATGGATCCTCTAGAACCTTGCAGGACAAAAACCTTAAACTGTCTATTATACCACGTTGCTTGTCTACTACGTTATGCTTCCTGCATCCTGTGTAGAGTAGTGATCCTGTCAGTGTAGTAGTTCTCAAAATATTTACTCTAATATGCTATCTACTACATTATGCTACCTACGTCCCATGTAGCATAGCGACCCTATCAGTGTAGCAGTTCTAAAACTATCTATTGTAATACACTATCTATTACATTACGGTGCCTACGTGCTATGTAGCATAGCGACCCTATCAGTGTAGCAGTTCCTACGCTGTCCACTGCATTATGCTATCTACTACATTATGCTATCTACGACGTTACATTTTCTACTACATTACGCTGTCTACTGCGATACGCTATCCACTACATTACATAGCCGTTTAGCATGAAAACCTACTATTTTCCAACTGTTTCTCACACATATTTCTCTGTCTTACACATTTTTCATGCAGAAAAGATGAATCCTACAACTACTTTGGTTCCCACCTTGAACTTGGAGGTATCCTACTCTGTTCAACATATGGCAAGTCTCAAGTGACCACCTAGCCTAGTGCTAGTACAGCAGTAGTTTCTTTAGGCTACGACAGTAGTCACTTGGACGTCTGCCTCATGAAGAAGAATAGTATAACTTTCTATGTGCCAAAATCCAAGCGAGCCTACCGTTGGGCCATCACAAACTTGAGGAAAAATGAAACTTTGAAATCATTCATCGAAATGGAAGGAAGTTCCTTCCTACCTCTAATACCAGTATTCCACTTATTGAAACGTTCCAATGGCTATTAGCCCAACTCATGCAACTGGGTAAGCCAAGAGAATGGGATGCGACATCCCAATATGATGAACCATTTCATGATGGACAAGAGGAGTTGGAATCCCACTTTGAGGATGGTGGTCCAATCTACCCCACAACAGTTTTTTCCACCTCTATCTTCCTTCCGCACTAGCTGCAATCTTCTACCTCTTTTGCTACTATCATGACAGTGCTATAACCTAAATCCTCTTTGGTAATGGGTAGCCACAAAATGTTGTCAACACATCAGCATGTAGGTCCTCCAACCTCATTTCCCATTGTCCTCCCTCTCCAATCTATCCAAGTTCCACATCCAACGTCTGTGGTGCCTACACTGCCATACGTGCACACCATGCCCATGCCATAGTCTTATGCAAGTCCTGTTTCTATTACTTCTTCTATACCCATTTCATCCTTAGTAGCAAGCCCAACCACAACCGCGTGATGAACAACAACTACTTTTCCCACATCTCAATTGTCTCAAATGCCACAATACATGTAGCCCAAAAACTATCAAGTTGCGCATGTAATACAACCAAATGTGGGGTTGTGGGCCACCCCAACAACTGGGCAGGTAACCAACCCTACAGCTCCATCAACAGTAGCTACCCCATCAACACCACCCACTAGGTGGTGGGCCACTCAAACAACACCACTGGTAGGAGCTATTTTGGCACCACCCCCAATGGGACTGGTAGCCGCACCAACAGTACCACTAATGATGGCTACTTTAGTAGCCCCGCAATCCCCTGCGACACCCCCAGGCCTAGACCAAGCTTTTTAGCTCATCTAGACCCTTACTAACAAAATTAAATAGCTTAAAGCTTCTAGCTCAGAAATATTCCAGGTCATCGACTTCTATCAGGATGACCCAATTAGTCCAACTGTTCCTACGCTAATGTTGCCTCCTAGGGTACAACTGCCCTAGTTCACAAAATATAATGGAAAGGGTAACTCGAATGCCCACCTAGTTACATTCAGGTCTGAATCCCTACTGCTATAGTCATGGGCTCATGCCATCATCCATGTATTTGCCATGTCCTTGAAGGGTAAAGCCTTAGACTGGTACTGTGCACTTCCCTATGCCTCAATCTCAACATTGGAAGAACTGTTAAGCTAGTTTGTGACTCGCTTTAAGTATAACTTGAAGCTAGAAGTCACTTTGGATCAACTTATGAGCATTAAACAAGAGCCACTAGAATCCATGCAAAAGTTCATACAATGATGGAGCACTACCCAAAAT
This sequence comes from Gnetum montanum, assembly GCA_015680685.1. Classification (NCBI taxonomy): domain Eukaryota; kingdom Viridiplantae; phylum Streptophyta; class Gnetopsida; order Gnetales; family Gnetaceae; genus Gnetum; species Gnetum montanum. The sequence goes on from MNCI01007562.1 coordinate 15,964, forward strand.
GAAATTTGTGAACCGATTGTAGAGGCCCATTTACTGGCCATTTTCAAAGGTGTGGTAAATGATTTCATTAAATCCAAACTATACCACTTGGCCACACGTTCCCTTACCTAGGTGTTTGCTCAAACTAAGATTATCTGAGATGTAGTAGAAGCTAGTAGGGATCCAGCCTATGTAGCATATAAAAATGCACACACAAAGAAGGACAAGGAGAGAGGCAAAGCCACGACAACCATAGTGGCCACTATAGCCCATGAAACCAACAAGGATAAATAGATAGATAAAGCATCTAAAACTCATGCGATGACCAAAACAGCACCCGGCCCTAGCAGCACTAGCCAACCTTCAACCTTAGCAACTATCGTCCAAACTTCAGCGAGGCCAAATTTTGACTGCAAGGACTGATCAAAATATACTTCATTACCAATCAAGCCATCTAAGATTTTAAAAAAATTACTAGGATCTGGGCACATTCAACATAAATGGATGTCAGAGGAGGCTCTTAAATGGCATTAGAGGTACTATGAAGTCCTTTGTGACCCCTCTGTGGTTACGCCTAACGACCCACTAGTGCCCAAGAACTTTAGACTAGAGCACTTCTGTGATTATCATCAAGTGTGTGGGCATGACATAGACTATTGCTTGATACTAAAAGATGATATTCAATGAATTATTGATCAAGGTAAGTTGGTACTTGATGAGAGCAGTCTTGTCCAACCTAAAAACCAATCAATGAATGTTTACAAAGACCCATTAAATACTAACAATACGGGTTATACTATTAATGCTATTGGTGTGGAGGATAACACAAAGTCATAATATGAGCCATTTTTGGTTCATGTACCTCCCTGAAATCTTAAAGCATCAACAACAACTAGGTCGCAAACCTTGTTTATCATCAAAGTCCCTCCTCAGACATCTATCACACCTTTTGTGCTTAAGACTACACCACCTACTAACACAATAACTCAGGCACCTTTTGTTATCAAGGTGCCCAAGCATACGGCTCCCTCTACAACCCAAGGTCCAATGATAGGAACTACATCACAATATTTCCATTTGAGAAAACATGAAGAGCATCTAGTAGATAAGTTGGCTAGAGAATGCACTACGTTGGGCCCCCCTAAGCCCACCCCTCTATCGACCATGCCCATGAATTCATAATTGAAGGCTACAAGTAACAACAGACACACGCAACCACCATCCTCTAAGCTAACAAAACTTTTCATTCAATCTAAACCCACTCCTCCTCGTGAGATTCACCTTTTAGGATGCATAGAAGAAGCAAAGATGAGCAAACAACTAAACAATGGGCAAGATTTCCTAGATGTGCTTTCACAAGTTAAATAAGCTTTAAAGCAAAAGAACACAACATTAAGCTTGTATGACCTAATATTGACTTCTACGATGCACCGCGAGGCTTTAATTTGCATGTTAGCATCTATTTTGGTTAGGGAAGACATGTCAATTGAGGAAAAAGCTATCTATGCCATCATGCTTCCTACTGTCATCGAAGAACCATAACTGACCCAGTTAACATTTCAAGACAAGGCCATGAAAGATGACCCTGAAAAGGGTCAAGTGAGTATTGCCCCCATGTTTATCATGATCCAGGTGGATCAATACAAATTTCACAGAGTACACGTTGATGACGGTGCTGCCACTAACTTGATCCTGTTTCCCATTGTTGACAAGTTGGACCTGGTGGATCAAATCAAGCCCATAGTAACTTCCTATCTAAAATCATTTAATGGAGCATGTTTCATAGTCAAAGGCACTATTAACATCAACTTTGTGGTGGGGGACCAATTTCCCACTAGCACGAAATTCATTGTGGTGGAGGAGATTCCTAGGTTTAACTTGATCTTGGGGAGATCATGGTGAGCCCAATTAAGATCTGTCTTCTCACCCATACACCAAGAAATCCACCTACCCTACACGAGTGGAGAGGTGGTGATCTTTGATGATGAAATAGCCCCCCAAACTATAAATAATATAGACATAGAATAAGGGTCTGAGATAGAAATCTCTGAAAATGCATCACCCATCCACAATGAACCCCCATGTTCAACAGATGAGCTGCCCAAAACTGCCAACTTAGACTAGGAAACCACTTGGGCTAAAGTTCCTTTCCAAATAGCAGATGACAACATAAAGGAATATCAGCACAAAGCTTCTTGACCATATGCTCTACCTAGCCCACAATGGGTTAGGAAACAATTGTGTAATTAGAGTCTACCTCTATTTCACTTCAATGAATGCTTGGCCTTAATACTCTTCTTTCTTTAGTCTTGATTTTGCATTATGTTCACTATTTGCATTATGTCCAATGTTTGCATCATGACCATTGTGTGCATTAATTATCTCGGCAATGGCTCGGAATGACCTTAAACTATTTCCATGGCCCGCTAAGGCCTAAAATTGGCAACCGACCCTTGAAAATTACATTGCGATGACCCAAAATGGCCTTAAACTATTGCATGGCCGGAAATGACCCTAAACTAGCAATGGCCTGAAATGGCCTTAAACTAGAATAAGGGGCCCACAAGGGGCCCAAGCACATTAATAAAATATTAACCAAAACAAATGAAATAAGTGTTTCACTTTTTACTCTTCATTAAATTTGAGTCCATACAATAAGGGTTACAAAAAATAAAATAGAAAAACAAAAATAAAATTTTTTTGCCATCATGCTACAAGTCTTCGCTAGTATCATCTCTTACTCCACTAGGTCCTGCATCTTCATTTGGACCCTACATAAAACAAAAAAAAAGTAATGAATCAAATTATAATAAGGCCCCCATGAAACAAACTATAATACAATAGAGAGTGGCTAACCTAAGATGGGCATGCATCCATCTCTAGGGGCATCTTATCCATGCCAGCCGCTAAGCACTGTAGAATTTCCTCCTCAGTTAAGTTGGCCCAATCTTCTTCCCCCAGATCAATGCTTGCCGCAACTTTCCCCTTCTTCACAGCTGTCCATGTGGGTGGCCCCGGAGAAAAGGTGGCAGTAGTGGTCTCCCTGGAAGGTAAGGTCATCTCTCTCTTAGGAGACTCACTAACCACTACTTATTTCATAAATTTATGAAACACCTTAGCAGCACTGATTACATAAAGAAATAGCTTATGAGTATGTAATATGACAGAAGCATCTCGATATTTCTAATGGTAGGAAGCATGTTCCACCTTGTACATGTGTTTATGATTTTTCTGTGCTTGCCCCCATTCATACACCTTGGCGTTGTAATCTTTCCAATCTTGGTTTTTCTGGGTCAATAGATCCATCTACAAGCATTGTTCAATTATTTTCCAAGCAGCCTCATTTTTCCCTTGCACGACCAACTAATATCTTGCATAATCAATCCTAGTCATGTGCCAACTACCATCTAATGTATCATGGGCCATTAGGAACTCATTCCTTGACTGTAGATCTTCCAATTCGACTGCTTAGCTAGCTTTCTTATTTTCCAGCTTCTAGACCCACTTCCAGAGGTCCGCATTGATGCACCTGCACTCCCACAAGGGTCATGCTGAGTACAACATGCATTTACTCACCTCCTCATATACATTACAAGGCACCTCGGTCACATCTAGAGGGAGCTCAGGCATAGCGTCAACTTTGACCATCTATCTAGGGTCCCACTTCAAATGAGAAGCTATTGTACCCAACATGAGAAGGCATTAGTCATGGGAAAAAATATAATAATGGAAAGAGAAAATGTTGTAATTTGAACAAACCTATCTCAAGATCAATCTACCTTAGGCAGTCAATCATATCATCGACTACCCCCTCCATAAAGGCAAATTTATCTGGGGTCTCTATCCATGGTTGGAGGTGAATTGAAGAGGAAGAATCAGTGGCCCTAATAGTAGTGTTTGTTGTATAACAAAGCATGTTAGCATGGTAAAGAATAGGACAAAAAACTAAGTAACATAAATGACAGTGCAAAGCTCCTACCCAGCAAACCCTTAGTGACACACTATCAAGCAAATGTTCAAACTCACCAGCATCAAATTATAGCCCTTTCCCCTCAAGCTAACTTAATAGTGTAGCAGCATCTTCAGCCATCATATGCCCCTCAGGTGCTAGAGCACACTCTGTGAAAGGATCATTGATGGTAGGGGCCTCTTCCTCTATAGCAGGGGCCTCCTCCTCTACAACCGAGGCCTCTTCTTCTTCTATAATAGGGGCCCCTACCTCAGGGGCCAAAGATTCTTCTTCATCATCTATTAAACACATCTAAAGTAAGCATGCTAGTCTAACACAAAGGGGGAGGGGTAGCTAACGAGACAATTAAACCATACTTACCAACAAATGTAGGCTACACTTTACGGACCTTGATCCGCAACCTTCTACCTCTTTGTTCACTAGTGCGTGGAGGGCCTTCCATGGGATGAGATTTCTTGTGTTGCAGCCTTGATTTCACTGTTTCAGCAAAAAGACTTTCCCCCCTTAGCACATTGCCTATGTTAGTGGGAGGCACCTTTCCAATGCTATCTAGTTCATGAAAGGATCGTCCCACCCAATCCTTTGTCATTATCGAAAGAGACTTCCCAATAGCTTCTAGGGGGTCTTGGGATCGAGTGGTGTAGAATACTTGGCAGATCCATGGTTTGGATATCTGGATGCGATCCTGTAAGACACAAATTCCATTCTCTTAGACCACCAAGAATTCAGCAAACCACCATATGTAGGCTATAAAGAAGGTGAAGTGTACATTGAAACACCCATCAAGCTTCTCATGAAGCTTAACCATTTTAGCCCACAAACCCTCGGCGAGATACTTGGCACAATTATAGTGAGTCCCTTCTTCCAAGACATACCTCATAATCCAAGCCTACTCTACTCCAAGAATTTTCCCTTGGGAGAGTAACTTGGGAAAAGCACGAGCCCAGAAGATAGGGTAAACCTTATGCGCTACCTTTAGCTTGACCTTATGCATGTAAATCCCCTTTTGATCTTTGCTCATCCCTAGTAATTCTTCTATATCCCCTTGATGGTTTACATCCTTGCCAGTCTTATTCCCTATAGGTAGACCATCGGAGGGAACACTAAAAAAGATCTACAAAAATACTGTCAGTAATCTCAAATACCACCTACACATTGTGAACCTGTGTGCAAAAGCGATCAACCTTTGCTGAAAAGGAATCAACGAGGGAGAGCATTTCTATAGTCGAAACGCTTAGATTTACTACTAGAAATAGGTCCATGAGCCTAGCCTCCTAAACATTATGAACAAGGATGGCTGGGGCCCCATTAGATAACTAGTGTTTTGTCTTGTCCACTTCACCATATTTAAAGAAGAGGTTAGTTTCATCACGTTCATAGGTGATTACTATAGCCTCTTGGGATTTTCCTGCTACTGCAATAATCAATGAAAAAATTAACAAAATTCAAAAATAGAATCAATCACTTAAACACATGAAAACACATAATCTAACACACTAGGTGTGAATGGCATGGGAAATGGTGGGATCTCCACTACAATGTCCTCCATGGTAAAAGCTTGGTGGGATGCCCATTTGCCATCGAACCATCCAAGTTCTTCACATTTCACATAGAACTTAGCATACTTGGTTGGATAGGTTCTAAAATTGGCTCCAAGCTATTCTATGATGTTGGCACGCACATTCCCAACAGAAGAGAACTCTTGTAAGGCTGTTTGGGCCAATGCTAGTGTCCCCTCTTAATTGTGAAGACCATCCTTGTCAATTACAAACTTGGTAACATATAGAGTATAATAAGCATTTCAATTATGCAAGAAAAATAATAGAACATGTCTAAAACATCTTCATTGGACTCACCCACTAGCATAGTAGACGGTGCCAAGTGGATTCTGGAAGAAAGTGCCCATGTGACGGGCAACAAACACTGTGTTGCATTTATGATAGCATTTAAATTTGGGCATGGCCAAAACCCAAGACAAGAATCTCAAACCCTTTGGGCACTGATTTGAGCCTCTTGCCCCTTCACCTTCAATGGACCCATCAACCATAAACTTTAAGATGCTTCGATTTTCCCAAAGCAACAGTGTTTCAACCAGAACACTTATGGTCTCGGCTGACAAGTGTGACCATACCATCACACTGAAGTGGCGAAGGAGGAATTCTAAGAATTCTCATGCATCTTTCCAAAACCAAACTACCTGGTCCCTTACTCGCACATGGGGAGGGGAGATGTTAGCCACAAGGGCACTTAGACAACACAAACCCCCTACTAGTTTAATCATGATCAAGATGGGTTTCAACATAACCCTGCATGGCATAACACAAAGCGTTAGTACAGTGTTCAAGTGACAGTTATTGAATAGCATAGCATAGCCCCTAGTGTACAAATTTTCCCCAAGTATGAAACAATATATCTCTGGCACAATGAAACAAAGCCAAACATTTGTTAAGTATAAGTTCCACTTTTATGACTTGTCTCGCGTAGGGTAGTAGCTGCATTACATGCAGCGTAGCAGGGTGTTAGGCATAGCGTACCATAGCATGTACACTTTTCATAGCAGGGTGACTACATTATGCATAGCGTAGCGTAGCAGGTACACTTTTCACAGCGTGGCAGCTACATTACGCATAGCATAGCATAGTAGGTACACTTTGCACAATGGGGTGGCTACGTTACGCATAACGTAGCATAGCAGGTACACTTTGCATAGTGGGACGACTACATTATGCATAGTGTAGCATAGTAGCACCTTGAACAACATGATGGCTACATTATGCATAGTGTAGTGTAGCAAGTACACTTTGCACAGTGAGGTGACTATGTTATGCACAACGTAGTGTAGTAGGTACACTTTGCATAGCATGGTGACTACATTACACGTAGAGTAGCGTAGTAGGTACACTTTGCATAGCAGGGCAGCTATGTTACACACATAGCATAGCATAGTAGGTACACCCTACATAGCATGATAGCTATGTTATGCATAGCATAGCGTAGCAAGTACACCCTACACAGCATGGTAGCTACGTTATGTGTAGCGTAGCATAGCAGGTACACTTCACACAGAGTAGCAACTATGCTACACATAGCATAGTGTAGCGAGTGCACCTCATGCAAAGTAGCAACTGTGTTATCCACAACACCACAACTATGTCCCACATAGCATAACAGCTGCATCATGTGTAACGTAGTAGCATAGCAATAGTGGCATAGCATAGTAGTGTAGTAGTATGACAATGTAGCACTAAAAACACAACGTAGACTATTAATCATGCTGACAAGGGTAACATAACCTAAGAAAAAACACATAACATTTGCATAGCCCCTAGCCCTATCATTTTGCATGAAATGAAACAAAAGTAAACTATAACATGTGCTATGCTATCTAGGACACATGCTACGCTACTAGGGACGAATGCTACGCTACCCAAAACATGTGCTACATTGTCCAAAACCTCTAAAACCCTCAAAATGATACATCACCCTACCCACAACAATAGTGGCCATGGTAGCAGCATGCAATAATAGTAGTGTAGAAGCTGCGACGATGGCCAAAGCCATGATAGCAGTAGTCCAACGCAACAAATTGCACAATGTAGGCAAAGGTAGTGTAGCAACTTACCAGGTGGATGGGGCCTCCTGCCATTCCTCAATGCACCCTAGGGAGATGTCACAAGGTATGTTCCCCTTCCTCCACATTGGCAAGACCTTGATGCCTACATTAACTTTGCACACCATCGTCCTATTAACAAACTTGGCTATATTGATTGCTACGTTGCAACTGCTACACTACCTCTTTTTCCGAACTGTGCTATGCTCTAGGTGTTGGCTCTGATAGTGAAAATGATACTATTACCATGGGTAATCCCCTATTTATAGCTTACAGGGTTACACTACCTATTAATTTTTAGGGTGTTCCATGTCCCACACGTAATGCGGGAAGTCCTGCGTCCCACGCATAACATAGAATGCCCCTATCCCCTGCAGCGTAGCATGGGACACCCCTGTCTACTCTAGTGTAGCATAGGATACCCACCTCTACTGTAGCGTAGCACACAACTGCAACGTAGCACGTGAATGCACTAAAATTTTCACCTCATTTTTATAATGTGGCTCAATCACAGTCCACTACGACCTTAAACTGGCAATTCTAACTTACAAATTTGCTCAATCCTAGTCCGCTACAACCTTAAACTGCCAACTTTAGGGTCCTTTCTATAGTTTTTTGAAGTGACGATCCACTAAGACCTTAAATTGGCAACTTTCTAACATTGCATACTTACTTTACATATATTTTTTTTGCATGTTTCTATATTAAGTAGGTATCACTTGACTTTGTTTGTTTTCTTATTACTGTAGATTTGCTTGGAAAAATGGCTACCTATGATGATCTCCATTCACCCTTAATTTTGATAGGCCCCCATGGACGATTTATGAGATGGTTGAATGTAGAGTTAGTAGATTTTGAACCATCCCTTTGTAACATCAACATAGCATCCTTAGAAACATCCCTAGACTAGCCCGAACATCTAGTCCAAGCCTTAAATTTAGAGGCCAGTGATGTAATTAAAGACCCCCTTATTGAAATTTTCGTGACTACATCTAAAGGAGAAGCAAGAACATTAAAGGTTAGCTCTTTGCTAGAGTCAAAAGTTCAACAAAACATCTTTAAGGTCCTCAATGATAATGCTAAATTGTTTTCATGGTCGTATGAAGACATGCTAGGCTTAGACCCATGCATCATATAGTACAATATCATATTAGATTCATGTGTCAAGGCAATAAAAAAAAGCCTGCAAGATCAAGCCAGAGATTACCTTAGTTGTATGTGGCGAAATCACTAAAATTTACCAGGCTAGGTTCATCTGGGCAGTTGATTATTTGGAATGGGTGTCAAACATCATTGTTGTTTCCAAGAAAACAAGGGATATACAAATTTGTATAGACTTCCAGGATCTAAATAAGGTAATGATTAATGATAACTTCCCATTGCCTAGCATCGACCAACTCATCGATACTATAGTAGGCCATGCCTTACTATCCTTCATGGATGGATTCTTAGGCTATAACCAAATTTGCATAAATCTAGAACATCAACTAGCCACTACCTTGGGAACCTTCTACTACACGATGATGTCCTTCGGGCTAAAAAATACAAGAGTGACATACCAATGGATGATGACTTATATCTTTAGTGATTATATTTTAGAGAAGCTAAATGATTACGTGGATGATATAGCCATTAAATCTAAGAAAGCTACTGATCATGCAAATGACCTAAAATTGGTCCTTCAATGATGTCGTAGGCATGAACTTTTCCTCAACCCCAAAAAATGTGTTTTCGGAGTCAAAACTGGATGCATGTTAGGTTTTGTAGTGTCAAAAATGAGGATACGTGTAGACCTCGATAAATTTAAGGCCATTGTTAACTTAGGACCACCTAAAAACCTTAAGGAGTTGCGTGGGCTGTAGGGCAGGGTACAATTCATAAGAAGATTTATCACAAGGTGAACTGATAAGTTGCATCCAATGCAACACCTACTTAAAAAGGGAGTTAACTTTGAGTGGACAAACCAATGTCAAGAAGCTTTTCATAACTTAAAGAAAGAGCTTTTCCATCTTCCCACTGTTTACCCTCCACAGAGAGATAAGTCATTTTACATTTACCTTGCCACCTCAGACATGTTTATCACTACCTTGCTTTGCCAAAAGAGGAATGACGGTTCCGAAATCCCTATCTATTACTTGAGTCATGCATTGGAAGCTTATGAAGCCAAATACAACAAAGTAGAGAAAAATTTTCTTGGTTTAGTATTTGTGCTTAAGAAATGGAGGCATTAGTTGTTTCATAGCCAAGTAAACATTATTTTCAAGAATAACATACTTCAGGTTATTACAACCAATATATACAAAAGTAGGTAGATAGCCTGATGGAAAGCCATAACCGCAAAATTCGATTTACACTATGTGGCACAATCATCTATAAAGGGTCAAGCAATCACTATGCAACTTACAACCTCACCTACTAATGACTAGGCAGTGATAGAACCTGAGTTCCTAGATGAACATGTCAATAGCATAAGCCCAATACCAATAGACTTCGAAGTCATTCTCCACTTTGACAGGGCTTCAACTACACAAGGCGGTAGTATTGATGTTGTTCTCACATTCCCCTCCAGGGAAATATGACCTTTCGCATATCACTTCACATTCCTTTGTACAAATAATGTGGTGGAATATGAGGGTCTCCTTAGGGGAATCCTAGCAACCTAGGAGTTGGGGATCCAAAGCTTAGCAATTTGAGGTGACTCGCAACTAGTCATTAATGAAGTTACAAAGGTATACGCTTGCAAAGCACAACATCTATAGCCTTACTGTGATTTGGCCAAGTACTTGCTAAAGCATTTCACAACCCTAGACATCCAACATGTGCCTCCGTAGTGAAAACACTATAGCAGATGCATTAGCCATGTTAGCACTAAGTGTGCCATCACATATGTTTGCTACTTTACCCACTTCAATAGAGGAATGCACTAATACTATTGTTTACATAGTGCACATCACATCAGTGAGAGTGGCGTACACTTAGGAATGGTATGACGACATTAAAACATACCTCCAACATGGTGAACCCCCACACAACCTGACACCCACACAAAGGGATGTAGTATGAAAACGAGCATGGCAATATGTCCTCATAGGAAACAACACTCTATGCAATGCTCTTATGATGGGATATTGCTAGCTTGCATTAGTGGGAAGGAAGCACAAAAAATTGGTAACCAAGTCCATGAGGGATTATGTGGGGGGCACATAGCTCCTAGGGCTATGGCAGCAAAAATTAGATGTCTAGGCTACTACTGGCCTTACATGGAACGTGATTGCATTGCTAAAGTAAGGGCATGTGATATATGTCAACACCATGGAAACCTCATTTATGTGTCACCTACTAAACTACATACCACACAAATCACATGGCCCTTTCAGCATTGGGGACTAGATATCATAGGACCCATTACACCTAAGTCTTCTATAGGGTATAGTTTCATTATTACCATAACTAAATATTTTACAAAATGGGAAGAAGCTATTCCTCTAAAAAAGACCATGTCCCAACAAGTTTGCAAGTTCATGGTAGACAATATAGTTACACGGTTTGGCCTTCCCATGACTATTTTTACCAACAATGGGCCACAATTTAGTAGCGTAGAAACCAAAGCCTTTTGCGAAAATCTTAGTATCAAACATTCTTTCTCATCATCATGTTACCCCCAGAAAAATGGCCAAGTAGAAGCTATCAATAAATCCATCATCAACCTTTTGAAAAGGATTCTTAGTAGCAGCAAGAGGCGATGGCACGAGCAAATCCTCTACATGCTCTAGGCTTATCGCACAACATGTAGAACAAATGCAGGTAAGACCCCATACAGTCTTGTATATAGATCTGAAGTGGTGTTACCTCTTGAACTACAGTCCTATAGCTCCAAATGATCCTTTTGAATGTTATGAATGAGGCTCAAAATAATGAGTCAAGCGTCATTGACCTTGACTCTGTAAAGGAGGAGCACACCCAAACACTTAACCACATCAAGTGATACCAAGACAAGAAACGATAAAAACATCACTACAATTTGCATCAACGATTGATTAAAAAGGGGGACTTAGTCCTCAAGGCCATTCGTGAACCCATGAGAAAATTCTCAGCCAATTGGGAAGGCCCCTTTGTAGTTACAAAAACATATGAGAATGGGGCATTCAAATTGGCTGACGTAGATGGCAACGAATTCTCAAATCCCATCAATCATTTGTACCTAAAGCCATACTACACTTAACATGCAAGATTGTGCTGAACATAAAGCAAGGTAAGTAGATAGCCCACTATGACTATAAACTGGCACAACTCATCCGCTACGACATTAAACTAGCACAGCAGCCTCATGGGACCTTAAACTAGCACATCATGGTCTATGGGGACCTTAAACTAGCACATCCGATAGTCTACTAAGACCTAAAACTAGGTTCACAGTGCAATGCCTCCCATCTCATACATGTGACCTTGTGAACAAGTGAGTGTGCATATCTTTGAGCATCCTAGGCAACATGGGATGGGACGTTGCAGTTCCAGAATGAAGTTCATGTTGCCAAGAAAAAACCCTCTGGGACACATGCATCATCGTTGTCCCTGGCATCTTGCTGATCTTCTAGAGATGCCATATGGAATCTTTCTAACCTTCTAGAGCTATTGCCGACATCGCCAATCAGTTTGGTCATAGCTCCCATCGTCAACACTCCCTATTGGAGTCCCAAAAGAACTGTGGTGCAGCTGTAATCCTGGCATCCTCCAACCCTCATCATCATAAGAGTCTAAAAAAGCATTTAACTATTAGGCTTCTCGCCTTGTAGCTAGATTTTGTGACCCTTGCATTTGACAAGGATTCCTAAGCACCTGCATCACCATTGCTCCTAGCCTCTTCAGTGCTCACTTCCGGCATGGTCGTTGAAGTGCTCTAGCTTGTCATTGCCAAAACTTGCGTTGGCCTTCCTACTTTAAACATCGCGCATGTTAGACATAGTGCTTGTCACCCTGGTAGTGTCCCAGGTGAAAAAGACCTTGTCTTCACCTCACTCGATGGTTGTTTTTTCTAGTTTTCTCTTTGTTGTGTTTGCAGGATCAAAGCCAATATGGCGTCATTCAAAAATGCATTCCACCATGAGAGCGAGACACTACATTATTCTGAAGTATCCACTTTGATTAGCCTAGCTACTCAAGAGTGCATATCCTAATCTCCCTTAGGCTGATTTAATCTCCATTCCCTATACTTACAATTTTTGACATCTTCCTACCAAGCTTTTCCAATGCACATAAAGCCCTTTCCCACACCCAACCACCAAGCTCATAATGGATGTAATGTAACTTATCCTATGAGAAGCCTTTGTAGGTTGGTCAAATCCCTATATGGATGTGACACAACTCATCCAAGGAGGAAACACTTGCCCTATAATGATGAAAAATTGTTTCCCTTGCATGGATATGGGTGTGCAAAAAAAAAAAGACAAGCTCCCAAAACAAATGGCACGATAGCTACTTTGCAATCGTTTCAGCTATAGATCGACCATCTCTAAGCACTCCAATGAGAGGTTGAGATCTAAAGAGAAATAAACCCATGTGTTCTGACTCCATCATAAGCATTCCAACAAGGGATCGCACTATAGAAACAGTTTTCATGGTGTCACGTTCTACATTCATTTCTTCCCTAATCTTGTTTCCTCAAATTCGTCCCTTGTCCAATATCTTACATCACTGTATAAGCACTCTCAAACATAGTGAAGCATAATCTAAGTAAGCACTGAAGAATGATGTTGGCATATTGTTCTTCATGGTGTTTCATATTCTTTGTTGATGTCTCTTGGGCAAATCCTCCAAACATCAACAAAGAGGGGCTAGTGAACCACCATCAATTTTGGACCATCATGATTCTATGGGTGTAGTGCCATGATCGACCGCACAAGCGGCTCAACACCATAGAAGTCCTAATGCCTACAAGGTTTTGTTCGAGTGTGCCTACTATGCTCTTCACCACAATCAGCGTAGCACCCAGTTGTAGAGCCAATTCGCACAAATGGAGCATTGAATGTAGATATTATAGTTTGGCAAATTTTCTATCTCCCGGGCTAACAAGCTTGCTACACTCTCTAGCTTGCCCAACTTGACACATGACCCGATTGATATTCTACCTAGGAACCATGCTAGGAGTTGCGAAAAGTGTTCAGGATGGCCAAATTAATTCGACAAATTTTCTAAGGTGCCTACTATGCTACGCTACGCTGCATAGTGTAGTAGGCCATGTGGTGACCAAAACTTGCTCAAGTGATGGGTCAGACCCAAAAGTTGCAGTTGGCAATGGTTCAACCTTTGAAGGTGCCTGCCTCACTTCATCCTTGAAGCATGATCAGCATGACATAGGAGAACATGACAAATTTCTTCAGAAATCATCTCCATTTGAATGCTACGCCATGCTACACTACACAGCGTAGTAGGATTCTAATGTGACAATATCTCTGCTCAAATTATTTTGATGAAGTAAACATAATTTCCCATGCTTTGACCATGAAAAAATTCTTATTCTACTTTGACCTCTGGACATGGCCAAGATCCCATAATAGAACACTTGCAGAGTATGCAAAATTTAGGCAAAACTGGATGCTACGTTGTGTCATGCTACACAGCGTAGCACAACATAGTAGGGTAATAATGCGAGAAAATATTTCGACAAGTTGTTCTAGTGAAATAATTTCACTTGGCCATGCTCTAACCTCCAAGATTGCTTGTTTCACTTTGCTGTCAAGGCTCAATCAAAGTCTCCTAACAAAGCATTATAGGTTCTGGCTCAAATTCATGCTAGACTGACTGCTACATTGTGCTATGCTACATAGCGTAGCACAGCATAGCAAGAACCCAAAGTCCAAAAGTGTCCCAAGGATGAAATCAGCAGGCTCTAGGACCTTTCAACATGAAAAGCAAGGTTGCCAATTGCTAAAGTTGCTTGCCTAACTAGGTTTCAGAATGATATTTTCAATTATCTAGGAAAATTCATGCAAAAGAGGAGTGCTACATTGTGCTACGCTACCCAACATAGCACAATGTAGCAAGCAAAGTGTTCATGCTATGCCACTATGCTGGGTAGCATAGATAGCGTAACACTCGTGGAGTAGCCTCAAGACATCACCAGAAGTTTCAGAACTTGTCAATGATGACCATTTCTACTCCAGCATCCCTTCAATAGCCAAAATCAACAAATTTCTTTACTTGTTGCATTCTTTGACTAGGTCCCAAGATTTTCCCTACGCTTGGTCCTACTCGAAAGAGAGGGGAAGACATAGTCCTGAAGTGTAAGCTTCACTTTACGTTTTTTGTAAGAATTTCTTGTAAAACATGGTAATCCCTTAGACTCTTGTACATACGGTCCGAACAACATTGTTATAGTTTGGCAAGTGTTCCTATTCCAACCTTGTTCCATTCAGCATAGCACTTCAGCATGGCATTTCAATGTAGCACTTCAGTGTAGCACCACATTTTGAGCATAGCACGCCAGTTTGGCATATTCACATCCAAGTTATGTGGGATCTAGGACATGTGGCATTCAAACCATGCCTCTCTCACAATCTTGACTCTATAAATACCCTAGCTGTCAATGTTCTAGAGGTTGGCTTGAAAAAAGAGAGATTGACTTTTTGAGTTTTTGGCAAAAAGATTGGCTTCTAGAAGTTGGCAAGATTGGCAAGCAGTGACAAACAACAAACCCCAACATGGAGCTTCTCAAGTTTCTCTCCAACCCTGGTGTAGCAACTCTCAACCCAGCAAGCATCAGCTCATCTGTACCTACTAGTGCCACACCTACAACATCCCAGGAACTGTGACCATGTGGTTTTGTTGCCAAGCTATATTTGTCTAGCATTGCACCCCAGTTGTATACTTTCATCACTCAATCAAAAGCAAAATCCTCCAATTTTGGGGTGGTGCATTCTCTCACTTAAGCTCATTTCATTTCACTATAGCATATATTTTGCATCATTGTGTATCGGTGCATGTTTATTGCTCAGTTACATACTCTACTATGCTTTTTCTATTCTATGTGCTACAGTTTTCTTCATTTCAATAGCCATGCATAACATTTTAAAACCATTGTTCACAAAAGGTTATTGTACATCATGTAAGTCCCTATCTAATTGACCAGACCGTTCAGAGCACCCCATTTCCATCTTTTCCAACACATCCATCCAGCGGACTCGAGGTTAGTCTATGCGCCTAGTAACCTCTCAGCGATTCCATCCACCAACATTTTCGGATGTTACAACAAAGCTACCACTAGTCCAAGTGGGAAGACAATGAATTACCATCAAGGCATAACGATCTAGATGCCACAACTAGTCCCATCCATGGAATTTGACCGAATCGTGTGTGAACACTTGTGATTCATATTGTTGGGCATAGCGGTTACCTCGCCGCTCATCTCTAGCATTGCAAAACTTCCCTCCATGAACTATCAAGCATCATGAGTTTAGTGAATGAATTAGGCAAAGAGGGTTTAGGGGTGAGGTGCATAGATATAGAATTGATTTTTTTAATTGTTGATTTTGCCAACAACACTTGCAAAACCTAACTTATCATTGATAATGCACTAGCTCAGAGCTCTTGCATCAAATTTTTTCTAAACCCCTTCAATCCTTAGCATTTATTGACAAGGATCAACCAAGAGTAGTATTATTACCAAGAGTTTGAAGGTTTTTTTCATTGTTGATCATAACCATGATGAAGAGAAAGGCCATTGTAAGTAAGAACCCTACCCTAGAGGACACTAATACTATAGCTAAGGGGCTCTCACACCTATCAAGGCCCATCCTTGGAGAAGGATAAACTACCATAACCCCCAAGTGCACCATTATTGGCCATTTTCTATGTATTTTTGTAGTTTTTCTTGTATGGAACCTAGGCATTTTTTAGATCTAGAATGATGTGTTTATTAAAATCAAAATTTTAAAAAATTTTATCTTGGTTTTAGATGGTATTTATGGGTTTTCAATGTTGCTTTGGTGTCAGGCTTGGTTTATGCAAAGTTATAATTTTTTTTAATTAATTTTATGCATTTTTCCTATTTTCGACGGAAAAGCAACACCAATTATGTATTTTTTCTTATGAAAATGGCTAATAATTTTAAATTTTTGATATAATAGGATCATAATATGTCGTTAAATGGTTGAAATAGTGGTTGAACCATTGGATTTTAGCTTACGACTAATTTTCTATGAATTTTTTCGTAAGTTAGTTAAATGTGGATTTCTAGTTTTTGTTGTTTTTTCACGGTAATTTTGCAAATTTTTTGTGTAAGAACTACTAAGAATTTTGGACTTTTAAGGTTATAGATTTTTAGTTTACAATTTTAGGTTTCAAATGGCTATGGAATCATGGAATTTAGATTTATAGTTAATTCTAGGAGAATTTTTTTGTTAGTTGGTGTAGATGTAATTCCATCATTTCAAGAAAATTTCCTGCAATAACGGCTAGGAATTTTTGTTTTTTCAAGTTGTGGATTTTTAGTTCTTTTTTTAAGGTTGTAAATGGTCCTAGAATCACTCAAGTTGGATTTTTGGTTGATTTTTTATGAATTGTTTGGTAAACTTATGCAAAACAAGGTTTTTGGCTTTTATGGTTTTATCCCTATGAAGATGGGCAATGTTGGCACATTGGATAATTTTTTTTCACCAATGAATTAGGTTGTTGGGGTTCTCTAGGGATTTCATGGATGGTTTAGAATTAGTTCCATTGGTTTAAAATTTTTTTGTTATTTTTAATCAGTGATTTCCTATGGCCATTTTCTTCAATTTTGTGTTCTTGTGTGAATTTTGGTTAAACTTTGTTAATGTCTTGTACTATGTTTTGAATTTTTCGCAAGCTTAGGATTATAGTGTAGATATTTTTGTAATTTAGTTATCATGTTCAAGGTTTTCTTAGGCTATTTTCATGTTGATTTTGTTTTGGTTTTCAATACTCATTTGAACTTCTAGAAAATTTTGAACTAGCATTGCTAGAGTTTTTGCTATGGCTAGTTTCACCATTAACTAGGATGTTTAGTAAAATTTTTGTGAAATTCAAATTGGTGCATGGTTATTATTGGAGGTGTAGGCTATTCTCCATAGTTTGATTTTTTTTTTTTACATAAAAATTTTATAGTTTTTATGCATGCCTTCAATGAAGTTTGTTAGTAGGCTACTTGGTTGCATTTGGTTCTTCACTAAAGTTATTCCTAGTTTTGTTTCTTTCTAAGTGTTGTGAATCATAGATGAAAACATTGATAGTGGTTTTAATAGTATGTTTTCGTTATCTTCATGTAGGGCCTTCCTTAAGCCCATCCTAGTGGTTGTTGAGTTGGTGGGGATATTCTATTGCATCCACTTGCAAAAGCCTAACACCCCACCTACGGGCATAGTCTTGGAGTGTGGCTTCTTGTGGTTTCAGCCAGGGGCAAGAGAATTCTTGGTCTATTTGTTATGAAACTTTAGTATGATGATGTGATCATACTTGTTATCTTATAGGACTAGTGCTATCATTGAGACTTTACTGCCTTGGTCTTATAACCTAATCATCAAGTTCATAGTTAACAATTTTAAAACTTGAGCAAAAGGTAAAGTGCTTGATAGTAAAGCTACTAGGGGGATCCACTTGCTATGTTAGATTTGGAACATGCTAGAGTTCTCCTAGTGCAATATTGACAACACCCTAATGATGGCTCACTAGGCCCACACACTATTTCAAAATCCTCCCAACACAGTGTACTGTTTGGAAGGGTAAGTGTATTTGTAAAAAACTTTTCATATTATTGTTTATATGATTTAGCTATTATTCCTTAGCTTACTAGTTTCTCTCATTTGGAATCCTAAATATCTTACAGGTATAGGTTTAGTGACCAAGGTTTGATCAAGAATGATCAAACGTTAGCATTGGCTTAGATTGTAGTGGGGGTATTCATCAAAAGCCCACTAGTAAGGTTGACAGTGGTTGAGCAACTAAAGGATGATTTTAATAAGTATACCACCATCTACGCTCTAGTTTTCTAGAGGTGCCTAGCCATTGAGATAGCTCACAGTTGGTGGGTGACTCTTGAATGCATTGTAGAAGAAGGCACCACTGCTAGGCCCTCCACACAACCTCATCAAGCAAGAAGAAGAACAATAAGAAAGATAGGAAATTTCTTTGTTATTTGTTTTGTTATGTTATACCAATGTTTTCATGGCTACATGATTCTAGGATATTTTGATTTTAAGTGTTTTCATGGATTTATCAATATGGTTTTAGTTTTTTGTTCTTGTCATATTTTGATTTTATGTAATGTGCCTATGCCTAAGCTAATTGGTCATTTTTTGTTGCCTTACAGGGGCTACTACCTCCTCTAGCATCACTTTGGTTGTTTCAGGATGTTCCAAGGAGACCCTCATCCTAAAATATGGTGAAGTGGAATTAGCATAGCATTGGTTGGTTGAAAAGGCACCTAGAAATGTTCAAGCAAACATCACTCATGCAGGTTTGCTTGATCCTTTTATGGATCCTAGCCCAACCATTCCCATTCTTGAGATGATGAACATCATTAACTGCTTTGACCAAGGAGTGAAGAAGTTCATCAACTAGGTTCATGATGTGCTAATCACTTTGGCCATCAATGAGGCTACCTTATGTGACCTCTTTGGTATTCCCATTGAAGGGATGAGAGTTGCCACCAAACTAGTGAAGGAGGTGGGCCACTAAGAGGAGGTGAAATCATGGTTGAATGCTCATTTTTCCATTCCAGGTTGGCATTGGAAGATTTCTAAGTACTAGAAGTAAGGGAATTGTATCCATTGTTTAGAGCTCATACCTTTTTTAGGCTACTTTCATAGAAGAAGGTTATTGGCATTGCCCAAGCATGGACCATGATGAAGTTCCTTATTGAAGGTGCCTGATTTAACTAGGCTACTCACTTGGCCTCTAGACTATGGGAGGAAATCCTCAAAATTTTAAAGGATCTCAGTACAATAAGGCACATACATTATGCATTCTTTGTGGCATATTTGAAAAGATGTGCAAAGTTTTTGATGGTGAGGAGGAATGGGCAATGGGGGAGTCAAGACCCATACCAACTTTCTAAGCCTTGGATAAAGCATATTTATCCAGCTATGTAGGCCCAGAACCCACTAGAGGATGTTGGGGAATTGATGTATGTGATCACTAAATGTTTTAGTGGCATACATTGTGCTTCCCTTGATAGCATATGGATTGAGCCTCAAGCCAAGTGTGGAAATGCTAAGAGGGAAAAGGAATTATGTGATGAAGCTAAAAAGGTAGTTAGAGCAAAGTTAAAGTAGTCCATGGTTGAGGAACCAACACTAGCCACTAAGAAACCTTCAAAGAGGAGGTTTATAGTTAAGCTTGGCTGAATACATCAGGTGGTTACAGGTATGTTTTTAATTTTTTTTATGCGTAGGTTATTTTTATGTTTTATGTTTTAAGGCTATGTTGTTATTTTATCTCATGTGAAATATGTTAAGTTATTTTAATGTTTTGTGTTTATTATTCTTGTAGACATGCGACAAGAATTGGAAGCCTAAGTTGCTATAGTGAAGGCGGGGTAGAAGAATTTAGAAGATGTGTTCCTAAACCTCATGAGGATGAGGAGTTAGCCAACGTTGCACCAAATGACTTAGATATCTTGTTTGATGAACCACTACTAGGGAAACCCCCAATCATCATCTTGGATGAGGTTCTAGGTATGAATACACTTTTGTGTCATTCACTTTATGTTAAGTCTTAATTTTCATGTAGCCTAAAGGTTTACTCTTGTTTACATTTTACTTTTAAGGCCTTTTCTTTTTTAGAATGTTAAATACAAAGACATCATAAAAACTTTAAAACTAGAAAAATCTATAAAAATTTTAAAACATAAAATTGATTAAAAAAAATTTTCCTATGCAAATCACATGGCCCACTATGGCCTTAAACTAGAAAACAACACATGGCTTGCCATGGTCTGAAACTAGCAAAATCCTATGGTCCACCATGACATAAAACTATCAAATCATCATAACTTATTTACTATTTAGTCTACAACCTTGTTACCTAGTTGATTTTACCTACTTATTACATCATAACCATGTGGGTTAGCCAATATAGCCTTATACCATAATCACAACATGAAACCATGTAACATGAATTAAACTATAATGCTAAAATGATATAACCAAAATCAAAGTTTAAAAATAATAATTAAAATTTCTAAAACATGACAACCATGAGTGTAAACTAGGTAACGTGTAAACTAGGCTAAACGGCTATAAGTAAAGATGACTACATGGTCATAAGTGCATAGGGTAAGCAAATTAGGGGTACACATAAATTGTACAAATTTTTCCTAATCTTTGAGAGATTAGAAAATTTATATGGTCTATTTTGTAGAATTTTATATTCCCCATCTCCTTTACCCCTATTCTATGTCAACATTGTTGATTGCTAGGGAAACCACATTATCACTATGGATGATTATTTCTCCCTCCTCATAAGGTAGGTGAATTTCATGGTGAATGGGTGAGGACACCACTCATAGTTAAGCCAACCAAGGCCTCCCCAAGATGAGGTTGAATCCTAGTGCTTCCTCCACCACCAAGAAGTTGGCCATTGTGGAGAATTTCTCCCCTACCATAAAGTCCAAAGAAATATTGCCTTTTATAGTAGCCTGTGATCCATTGAAGGATTTAAGAGTTGAAGTCAACATATATCGCATATGCTCTATTAGGTCCAAACGCTCAACGATGGTATAAGGTATTATGTTTATCATTGATCCATCATCAACATGCATCCTATGCACTTTATATTGTCCTACCCTTATGGTTATAAAGGAAGGAGCCTTGGTTACCTTGTCATCTTCGAAGTTTCATGATCATGAAACACTAGTGTTATTAGCATCATTTCTTCCCTTGGTGAAGATGATACCATAACTCCATGGATGGATTCTTTGCTAGCAAGGTTGTACTTGCTAATGGGAATGGAGGTCAAGATCTTGACTAGTGCCTTGTGATTTGCAGCAGAAGTCATTACAAGGTCATATAGGCTAAAGGTGGCATTCTTTTGCTTTAGTGACTATTTGACCTATTTCATTTCATTAAGAAAGTTCTTGCCATTGACTATGAGCTTTCCATTCCTATTTTTTTTAACTTCCTCCATGCACCCTAAAATGTAGACTTCATGTTTTAGTTGTTGTGGCTAAGCCTCTTTCTTTTTCCCTTGGAGCTTGGGATCATTTGTGGTTTAATGGTTGAAGCATCCTAGGTAGTAGAGTTCATGGGCATGGATGAGATGGGAGTGTGATTTAGTGGGTCCACTTCCTTCTTTTCCTTCACTCACTTATTGTCTTTATTTTTAGGCTTTTGTGCAAGCTTCTTACGTTGTTTGTTCAATGACTTCTTATTGTCATTGGTTGGTTGAGAATAAGAAGCCATTGCATTTGCTACCATGGAGGAACATTGTTCGATTATAAGGGTGGACTTGGTGGACATAGGAGGGAGCACTCTAATTATGAAAGGCTCTTGGGGAATGTAGGCGATGGTATCCTTACAAAAAATGGGATTCTTGAACTAATGAAAGTTGAAGGACCCCTTTCATTGGGAGGAGGTGCCTGAATCATAAACAAATCCCTCACAGGCCTCTAATCATTGTTGACATTAAACACCACTATAGTATATGGACTATTTTTGGTGTTCAATGGATCCTTGTAGACATGCATCAACTAGTTCTACGGCGTAACTAGGCTAGAGGCATTAAGCACCAATTTACCCTTGTCTATCATCTTCTATAGGTTGTCTTTTAGTGCTAGGAAAAAGTTGGTATCATAACTTGGCAACTAATGGTAGTGACAAAAATGATGAAGTTTGAAGTATTTAGGTACCAAAGGGTCATATTTGGTTGTGAGAGTGAGATATTTGGCTATCTCACATAATCTTTCATGCCTCTTATGGGCATTTTCCATCTTTTTTTATAGTGTATTCTTCCACTCTTCAACAGTTGATCAAGGAGTTTTTGTGCTTTTAATAGTAACCTAGTATACTTCAACCAGTCTTTTTGTTTGAAGTTAGGCCTCACAGTAGTTAATGCAAAGATACCTGATGTTGAGGGCTTATTATTATTGGCAAGGATCTTGGGTTGATTTTCCATTGGCCCCTTGGTGGTCATCTTTCTTTCCTTTGCCACAGTGGCCATTAATACATTGTTTTGCCTCCCTCTTTTCTTATCCTTTCATTCTTGTTGGTTCTTGTACACCACATAGATGGGGTCATTGTTGGCCTTTGTGGCATCTTCTATGTTCTTAGTTTTGTATAAGGCTTGACTAAGTGACTGTGGATATAAGTAGTATAATTTTGACTTGATAAAGTCATTAATTGCTCCCTTGAATATAGCGAGAATGTGAGTCTCCACTATTGGTTCTAGAATCTTGTTAAGCAAAGCATTCCATCATTGTATGAAATTTTGCATAGGCTTAAGGAGCCCTTAGTTGACCTTCATTAATTGGTTAAGGGTTGTGTTAGATTTTAAGTTGTACTTAAAATAGTTAACGAATTTTGAAATTAGATCCTCCAATCAGGATATAGAACCTCTTGGTAAGGCATGGTACTAATCTAGGACCTTTCTTGTAAGAGACATAGGAAAAATCTTCATTATCATATATGGCTAGGCTTGTAGTAATAAGCACTCAAAATGAAAGGTTATAAGATGCGAGTTAGGGTTGCTATCATAGTTGTACTTGGTAAATTAAGATATGGGAACACTTAGGGAAAGAATCAGTTGTGGGACTACAAGATTGATAGGATCATCCTGGTAGAAATTCATTATTTTAATGGTCTATCACATGAAGGCCTTGAGCCTTTGTAACTCTTTTGTCAAGTCCTAGATCATTTTGAAGGCTTGATCTAATCCATGAGGTTCCCCCATGGGTTGGGGTATCTATATGAAAGGTTGGGGTATGAGTTGGGAGGCTTATGCCCTTGCAATAAGTTGTGGCATAAAAGGGAGAGGTTGAGTCATCATTGTTGAGAGTGGAATAAATAGTGAAAAGGAAGCTTATGTCAATATTTGGGGCACAAATGGGATAAGAGGTGTATGTGACCCTTGGATCACTTGATGTCCTACTGTGGGTTCCATCTATGTGGGAAATGGATAAGTGGTGATTATAACCACCAATGATGGCTGCAAAGAGTGTGGTTGTGTGGAAAAAGGCATGGAAAGGGGAATGGTGTTGCTTATGACACCAATTATGTTTGATGCACTACTATAATGGGCATTGGCCTAAACATGGTTGAATAGGGAGGAGGCAAAAATTAAGGGATCTACCTTGTGGAAGAGGTGAGAGCGGTCAAAATGGGTATGGTAGCTTGGGGAGTTGATTGTTGAAATAGGTTTCCTACAAAGTTTTCAAACTTGGATTCAACCTCGAACTCATCTTGCTCCTCCTATATTACTCATCCAAACTAGCCTTCTCATTCATTTCATCTATCTCAATTAATTGAGAAAGGATGCATTCGTAAGTTTCTTTTAATGATATTTTATCATATGGGGAAGGTATGTATTCCTTCCCATCACGATGGATGAGTTTGTATTTTCTTTTGACCTTCTTCCATTCTTGGAATGAGCATGTTATCTTGAGCTTTAGCACAAACAAAGTGATAATGATCTTCTTTTATCATTGAAAATTCTAGGCTTCACCCCCTTAGCCTGAGTGATATCCTACACTCAACTATTGTAGGGTCTTTATGGTCATAAAGCCTTATGACCCATTGGTTGGATCCTACATCAATGAAGTTGAATGGAAAAATAGTTGACTGGTTGAATGACATAGTGATAGTATTTAAGATTTTCTTGATAAAATGCTTAATTAACTAATGGAATAAAAATTCTAGCGGGTGGGATTGTTTAGAATGTAAAAGGGGTGTGGCTACTAAACTATTGTGCACAAAAATTGTAAAGTACAGTGCAGGTTGCAATTAAAGAGGATACATCCTTTACTTAGAAAAACACAAGACTTTTATATTAAACCCCCACCATGCTGGCCCAACTAGCAGTATCCACATTTGAGGTGGAAGGGGGAGGGGGAAGAAGGAGGGTGAGATAAACAATCTTATACCTCCTCACATAGTGTGTGTGTATTGGGGAGGTGGGTGTTGTTTCTCCCCTTAGTAGGCTTGGTAATTATTATTAAATTTTAAATTGATAATTTTTGTTATTTTTCAAAGGTTTTCCTAGTTTTGACAGAACACGAATGCTAGCCTTGCTAGGATTCTTTTTTACAATAGAGTGGGGTAAGGTTTGGAAGATCGTGAAGAAGTAATGTTGGCCTTTGGAACACACAAAGGTAGGTGCAGCTTGCAACCACATTGGCCTTACAATGTCCAGCAATTGCTGTGAATTTTTTTTTTTTTTCAAAACCCAAATCACTTGCAACCTCCATGCTAGGTTTTGATGGCAAGGAGATGGATGGTAGCATTAGTTTTTGTTGTAGAAAAAAAATATTGTTTCTCAAATATTTTCTTGGCTTTGGTAGACCACCAATGTTAGCCTTGCTGGGAAATTTTTATAGCATAGGGGGGGTTAGGTGGCCTTTGGAACACATAAAGGCAAGTGCAACTTGCAACCACACTGGCATTATAATGTCCAACAATTATTGTAAATATTTTTTCAAAGCCCAAATCACATGCAACCTCCATGTGGGTTTGGTGGTAGGAAGATGGATGGTAGCATTGGTTTTTATTGGAAAAAAATTTTTACCAAAATTTAAAAATGTTTTGATGTAAAAAAAAAGTTTTGTATTTACAAAAATGTCATTAAAATAGCGAACAGGATTGGATGTAGAGTTTGGATGGAGGCCCTCCTAGCACTAGAAAACTATAGCAACTAGAAAATTTAGTTGCAGGAGAACCAAAAACTTCTAGGTAGAATAGCTTTAGACCTAAATCTTAAGGACCTCTAAAAAAGAGGATCTAACGTGCTCTTGATGATCTAGCCAATCACCAAGGAACTTAGAGAGTGTAAATAGGAATAATAGAAATAAAATTTAATGTAGATTTGGCTTAAAATAAATACACAGAATAAAATAAATCTATGCTAATGTGCATAACAAAAAAAACTATAAAATTTATTAAAATGAAATAAAGAAAGTCTAGAATGTGTACAAATGGTACCTAGGGATGCAAAGGATCCACTTCAATGGAGGTTTGGATTTTTTTGAAGCTAGTAGTCTTGGACATCATAGTCAACTCCATAATCCAAGTGCTCCATAACTCTTGAAACTACAACACCTTGCTAGTCTATTCACCAAATCTACAATGTTGGTGATACAAGGGGGTAAGATGTGTGGGGGGTTCGTGCCACAAAGAAGAGCTATGCTAGGAGTCTTGATGCCTAGATAGCTCAGCATTTCCACAAAATCTCATACAATCTCAGAAGTTGAAAAGTGATCAAAATGACTATAGGTTCCATGTTAGAAAATCTCCAAAAGCCTTGTGGATGCATTGAGTTCTCAAACCTCTCAAATGTCAAAGTAATGGAACCTTTTCATGGTGCTCAAGTTTGGTTATATAGGTTGTATGATCATAATTTTGGCTACAAGTTTCTGTCCTAATTATTGACAGATTAATGTCATGTGCAAGTGTAGTAGGTATCCAAATCTAGGATGGTTTCCATTTATAGTAAATTTTGATATCCCCAATGTACCAAAATCATTTCAATTACTAAAAATAGTAAACAGGAATTTTACCTACGTTCGCTTCTTCCTCCCACATTGGCTTTCCAAGAGCAACGTTGAGCCTGTAGGAGCAATGCTAGGTTGCATGGGCAACGTTGGGATGTTGGAACAATGATGAGGCTACTAAAGGCACGTTGGAGTAAGAACAACATTAGGGTTGTAAGAGCCATGCTGGAGCAAGAGCAACATTGAGATTGCATGAGCCACAATGAGGCTTCAGGAGCTAAACCCCCCAACACTAAGCATAGGTTACTCCAGCGTAGCAAAGTTTATACCCCCCACAAAACCCATGAGAATGCCAAATTTGGTAGCCCAAAAGGCATTTTTGACCCCCAAGCCCAAATAGAGATATAATATGAGTTTTTTTCACTTAGGGATTGAGCCTATGACCACTTATGAGGCATTTTTTCAACCCTAAAAAGATAAGGTATGTGAGACGACATCTCATGGATTACAATTTTCACATTTTACAATGAAATTTTAGCCTTGGGCTTCATAGGATGAAAGTTACAATACCATAAAGGTTACAACATGTGTTTTCTTGGTGGTGTTTCAAAAAGCTTCTTTACATGCTCTTAGAAAAAGATGTTTTCTATATATGGATTGATGACTATCAAGAAGCCTTCTCCAAACTAAAGAAAAGAGTAACCACTACTCCAATACTTAATGCATCTAACTATGATTTCCCTTTTGACTTGATGTGCAATACTAGTAACTCAATTGTAGGGGTAATTTTGGGATAATACATAGAGAATAAATGAAGGATGATTTACTATGTCTCCAAAACTTTAAATCAAAGCCAAGTTAATTATACAACTATTAAAAATGAACTCTTGACTATTGTGTATGCTTTGGACAAATTTAGACATTATTTATTAGGATACAAAACCAAAGTTTGCACTGATCATTTCACCATAAGATTCCTAGCAAATAAAAAAAATAGAAAATGCTAGAATCATGAGGTGATACCTTCTAGATATTCTAGATAAGAGTTTGATCTTGATATTCTAGATAAAAGGGGTAGAGAAAATGGTATGGCATATAATCTTTCTAGAATCAAAAGAAAAGATAAAAATAGAATAAGAGGAGTGTTTAATGACAAATTTTATGATGAACAATTCTTTTTGATAAAGAAAGTCCCTTGGTTCATAGACATAGCAAACAATTTAGCCACAATGAAAATGTTGGCACATTTGGCCATTTCTTGGAGCAGACTGGTAAGATTAAATGGGTTAAATAGTTGAGATTCTTTTATGAAGAAGTGATTAAATTTACAATTTTAAAGAAGGAGAATGAGTAACCAGAAGGCATTTTTTTTATATACCGGAGCAAGTTTACACAGCCATGTTGAGAAGTATGTTGCTCTACTTTCCTAGATCACTAAGGTTTACAGCAGTCTGAGGTTATTTCTCCTGGGTAATTCAAGAATATATGGTTTCAAGGTTAAGCAAGAAATTTATTTCTGCAAACAAGATGTTTTACTCTGTAGTAGAAAGGCTGAAAACAGGATTGTTCAAGGAGCATTTTGCCATCAAAAATATCATTCTCTGTAACCATTGCTGTTCTTGGAAAAATATAGGAAGAAAAAACCAAAAATCTATAAGGACAAGAAGCCAGAAGAGCTTCTAAAACGGCACTGTGCAAGAAAAAAAAACAGAGAATGTAAGCAGGATTATGTGGCACTATTAGTGCAGAAAATCGTCATTAAAAAATCCAAAATTTCTCTAGACATTTTGTCAAACACCTGCTGCACAAACCCCATTTCTCTGGAAATTTGTTGGCATTCCAGCGCCTCAGCCATCGTTGTTTCCATCTTGGTGTTACATGTGATTATTAACGGCATCACATCAGGCCAAACCAAACCTCCCTGCAAAAATCTCCAACCCAAAAACAGACAATGATACCGTGCGTGGTATTTCCGAAGCAACAATGGCAGAGGGTTTTGTTTTTGTGTATGAAAAATGGCGCAGGTACGACGCGGTTGGGCCTTGTTTCGCGTTGGCAGTTGGCGGCGTTAGAAGCAACATCAGCATGAGCGGCTGCGGGTGCAACAAAAACAGAAGAGCAGGGCTGCGTGTTGTGCCACAATTTCTTTGACAGAAACCGCGCGGACGCTGCCGTCTTCAAGGCAGAAAACTTCAGTCAATTTGCCCTCCCCCAACGACGCTAATGTGTTCTTGAGAACGGAAATTGCATGAAATTATTTTTTGTTGCGTTGCAGGGCCGATCTTAACCAAACCCTACTGGTTATGCGTTGCACATGATATTTCAGGCAGTTGCAGGGTTTTTCGTAACTTCCCATTCCCTGTAACTGATTTTCCGAAAATAATCCTCCCATGGCTCAACACGTTTTCCAGAAAATAATCCTCCTGCAATTTCACGGAACAGATTTGGGTTTTCTAGACAGTTAAGGAATCGGCAGTTATAAGTTCATCCGCCTGGAACCTGCAACTCAAAACATACCGATGCCGATGCCGATGCCGATGCCGATGCGTATCAATCCATGAAATAAGGTAAGGGAGACACAAAAGCACAATGAGACAGGTATCACGAAATATGTTGGCAAAATAGAGCTGCGGTTGATCAAAAATTAATTTTCATCACCTATGGTACTTGCCTTTCATCCCAAATCTTAAAACATTATTACGTACTACTCATATGTGCAATGCATATTTAAAACATCTACAATAGTTATATATTACATTACATTCATTATAATAACTCCTTACTAATTAAATAAATGAGTTATAACCCCCTCACTTAAGAGAGAAGTTAGGAAAGATATTTGAGATTTTTTTTGAAAACTTGACTTCTCATTGGAAGAAGCAAAATCAAAGGAATAAATATGTATGGAGCGCTATAGCTTGTATTCCTATGTATTTTGGAAATTCTATTTTGATAATTGTAATTACCATGGACACATGTCAAATGTAACATTGTTATCTCTTTGGTGGTTGTAACCATCCAAAATTATTGTTGTAACTTACCTAACCAGTTGGAAAAAAATCTCCTAGCTTGTTGGGCAAGTAAATTTCTAATTGGATAGTTCAATTACTTAGGAGTAAAGTTAGCTAGGATATTTAGTAAGTAATCTCCTATTGGTTAACCAAGTTACTTGGGAGAGAAGTTAAGAGAGATATTTTTAAATTTGTAACTTCCCTACCTACCTTGGAATCCTATAAATAGGCTTCAAGGATTATGGAGAAGAGGGGGGACATCAAGGAGCATCATCATCACACTTGGAAGACTTGTAAAGAAGATGATTTGCAAGATGATTTGCTAGAATAAAGATTTCAGCCTCTTTGTCATGGTCTTGTGAGTTATGCATTTCATTTTT
>MNCI01007562.1:46098-68319 GCA_015680685.1 Gnetum montanum
ACGCAATCGTTACATTGCACACAACCGCACGCCGCAACAGCACACACACATACTCACATTAACTACTGAGTTATTTGGAGGTATCTGGGCCTTGGTGTAGCCAGAGACCAGCGGGCACCTAAATCCTGTTCGAGGACACTCGTTGGCGGTCGCGTCCCAAACGGTCGCCAACAGAAAACACCAACTCAATTGATTAAGGAAGAAAAAAAAGTCTTTTCTAAGAGGAATTTTGAAGTACATTTGAAATGAACCATATATTTATTGAATTTGTAAGAAAAACATGACAAGAAGATGTGTGGCAGAAGAAGAGTAATAAGAAATCCTACACATGTATCATGATGACCTTGGGGGTGGAAATTTTAATAGTCAATGAACTACTATAAAAATATTACAAAGTGCGCTTTATTGGCTCACTATATTTAAAGGTGCTCATGTATATGTCCAAGGATGTAACAAGTGTCAACATTTAGAGGCAATGAAAAAAGGACAAGAGATTCTACTTAATCCCATTTTAATAACAAAACTTTCTGATATATGGAGTATAGGCTTTTTAGGACCTTTCCCACCTTCTAATGAATGTTAGTATATCTTAGTTTGTATCAATTATGTCACTAAATAGGTGGAGGCTAAAGCTACCCCAACAAACTATGTTAAAGCTGTTGTAGCTTTTCTAAGAGAAAATATTCTAACACAATTTCAAACTCCATGTGCAATCATTAATGATCAAGGAACTCATTGTGTAAATAAAATAATGGAGAAATTTCTTAAGTCCTATGGAATCCAACATAAGATAGCCATTGTCTACCATCCCAAAATAAGCTATCAAGTTAAAAATGCAAATAGAATCATTTTAAAGATCTTAACAAAAACCATCTATGCTAAGAAGAAATATTGGTATAAAAAATTACAAGATGCACTTTGGGCTTATAGGATTACATATAAACCACATTTATGATATTCACCTTATCAATAAGTTTATGGAAAATAATGTTTATTGTTTTTCAAAATAAAATACCAATTCTTAAGATTAGCATAATAGCTAAATTTTGATGAAGAAACCAACCATGAATTTAGAATGATTCAATTACATAAACTTGACGAAGTACATATGCATGCACTTGATAAACAAAGAATAATTAAAAAACAAATGAATTATATGCATGATAAAAACATACTTAAGAAACATGTCTCGAAAGGTGATAAAGTCTTATTGTATAATATGAGACTACACAAATTTCTAGGAAAACTAACAACTCAATGGGAAGGCCCATACCTATTGTTACAACCCCATAGTAATGGAAGTGTCTTGATTGCATCCATAGAAGACCTATCTATTAAAATTCTATTAAATGACCAAAGACTCAAGCATTACCATCAACACCAAAATGAGGAACCAAGAGAGGATGAGTTAGTAGAATTAAGTGATTCTAACTATCTCGATGAAGACCTATATGATGCCAATATTCAAGTAGAGGTTAAGGCTATGGGAAGCAATTTCAAGAAAATGCCTTATTTAATATTGTAAAAATAATAAAAACACAATCATCTATAGCTTTTACCTTGAAAAATGTAGATGGCAATAGGAAATTCTATTGTTAGTTAGAACTATAATGAATTCATTAGCATCATGTTTGGAATGCAAGGGAGAAGGACAACTCCCCCTACCTTGAGATAGGTTAGTTTAAATCCAAAATCCAATTAAGGATGAACCTTGGATGCCTAAATAAATAAATTATATGTAATGAACTTTATTGTTTTCTTTCTAAATAATATTCCTTAGGTATAACTTACATGAGTCATGGGGTGAAATAGCTAAGTTTAGGTTAATGCTTATCCATGTATGATTCTATTAATTACTTACTTGGATCTGTTAATAAGGTGAAAAGGATGTCCTATATTGGATCTAGCGTCTCAGGTGGTAAAAGCATTTGAAACTTAATTAGTGCACATGTGAGTAGCCCATTCAAATAAAAAATAAAAAATGAATTTGGCTTCCACAAGAACCTCATGATTGAAGAAGGCCAAATATAGTTATCTCAAAACAAAAAAGAGAGAGTTTAATAATATTTAAAGAAAAGATGTTTCCACAAGAACCTTCAATCATGAGCAGAGTCACACTCCACAAGAACCTTATAGTTGGGGTGATGCTCAAAAGCTCATAATTGAAAGCATCCCACATGAACCACCTCTGTGAGAAGAATGCATATGGGTGGAGCAATGATCATTAACTATAATTTCATCTTCCACCATCCTTTGAGCTTATCTAAGAGCAAGTCACAAAATGAGTTTTGTTGGAAGAAATTCATCTCGAATCCTTAAAACTTAAGAAAGGTAGAGAACTTGATATTGTAAGTTATTCTTTCAACAAATGAAGTAGATCTTGTGAGAATTTTAGCCTAAATAATCCTAGGAAAGGCCTTCCTAATCAATTTATATGTAAATTTCTACCTTAACAATAAGATTTAGTGATAAGAAGTAAAATAAAGAAAGTAATTTTTATTAATAAAGCAACTAATAAAGTTATTTTTTATTTTTGTCATATCAATTTATATCAATGGATACAATAACATGTGATTAATAAAATTATTTTATTGAGGGACATTACGGAATTGATGTTCATAAATGCACTAAGAGAAAAGAGATCCTTAAGTTTTAACCATATCGATAGACATTGCATTATTGATATCTTGTTATAAATGTAATCGAAGTATATCAATTCATGAAATTTCAATCAATATGGGTAAAATTTACATTCAGGATATAAATGAATATATTGATATCATTTATTTAAATCCATATTTTATTATACAATGATATCGATCCACATTGATGAGATTGATGTGGAACGATACAATAAAATTTTTATTGAGAGTCTTTCATCTGAACATAATAACCATAATGAACTTTGATAAGTTAATATATAGTGATATTGATTCATGATGACTATATCAATGTAGATTTATAAATAAAAAATTTTCCTAAAACTTTCACACCTAAGCAGCAAGATCATGATGAACTTTGATATGCTAAGAGTCTTAAGAATAATTATATCGATTTTGGTCATAGTTGTAATGTAGTTCAATCTAATTCAGATTGAACAACATCAATTCTTTGATCAAGATTGATATGATGGAAAAGAAAAAAAGTAAAAGGAAAAAGTAAAGGCAGTGGCCTTATAATATAAAGTCATTACCTAAGGAAATAGATCTTATCCTTGTAAAACCCTCTTCCTACCTCTGCATGTCTTTTTCCCTCAATTAGGACCACTTCTCTAACACTCTATCATCTTCTCTACTTCTTCCATCCCTTTAGGAACCATGGCCAGATAAGCAAGGGTCCATACTGCACCAAGCACCACTCATTGAGCTAAAACTTACCCACACAAGTCATTTCTTTTGTATTCGTATCACAAATGGAGGTTGTTTTGCTACTTTCTTCTCTTACCTTACTTCTAGGTCATGACAAAGGGATTAGAAACCACACCACCTTAGTGCCACCTTTCTTGATGTTAGGTAAGGCATATTTCTCCAAGTGAGCACTCATTTCCATATATTTTTAGGTTTTGATAATGATTTGTTTGTCCTTCTAGCAACTATCACACATGGGGAGGCTATAAATGGCCAAATCCTTCACAACTACACAAGCTTAGGTAAGAATGGGCCTTAGTAAGAAGATTGAGGATAATTTATGCATGTTAAATTTTCTTCTTGTGTAATAGGTGCCTAAGGCTAAGAGGCTCAAACTCACCATTTATCATCATGAGGTGAATTATATAAAGTGGTTTGACCATATTGATGTTGTAATACAACAACAGTTGGAGGTCATGGGATGTGGGGCATTTATTAGGCATCCATCGAATTGTTCTACTAGGAGGAAACCCTAGAATTTTATAGGAACTTAAAGTTACATCTCACAAAGGTGGATCCTCTTGAATTTTACCTAGTTTCATCTATGAGGAGAATTAGGGTGAAGATCATTGCAACCAAACTTTAAAATTAGTTTGGTCTTTCAACTAGGGGGAGGACATCTTCAATCCCAAAGCTAGCACAAAAGAGAAATATGATCTCTTCCATTAGTTCATCAAACTCTACTAGGATGTAGACCTAGAGGTTCCACTTCATGAACCTACACCCTGAGCACCATGTGATGGCCAAGATGATCATTAGAAATTTCCTACCATTCACAAATATCACCTATGTTTTGAGCCTAGCTCTCCACGTTATGAAGGCTCTGAAGTTCAATGAGGAGGAAAAATTTACGTACCTACCAATTAAGTACATGGTTTATCACTATAATGATGATGCACTCAAAATTTTCTTTTCTTTTCGTATTTTAGCTATTTTGAGGAAGTTGAGGGGGGGGGGGGGGGGGGGGGTACTAGAACCCCAAACAGGTATGAAGATGCACCTTACTATTTTGAAAAAGAACATCTTCACCCAATCCCTCAAAATCTACACTAAGGTTGACCCCTTTATTAAGCAATCCTAGGATCCAAGCACCTCATTGGCACTTGAGGGTAGTAAAGTTTAGAAATTCTAGGAAGATATGAGAGCTCAATTAAAAGAAGTGAAGTCTATATAGCATGATATTCTAATAGTGCTAAACAAGGTTAGCTTCACTCACTTAGCCATGGATAGGAGGGTAACAGATATCAAGAAGAATGTCCACCTTCAAATTAGAGATGATGATGAGGGGGCTAAACCCTCTCACCTTAAGGAGGACATGGAAGTATAAGAAGGATCATAGGTTTGATCCTCACAAAAAAGTTAATTTCATTTTTGTTATTTATATGGGCCATTTAGCCATTTTGTGATCGAAACTTGTTTTATCTTGCTAGGTTATGTAATTTATTTTTTAGACTTGGACTAATGAATAGCTAAATGTTTAATGTTTAAAGCTCATGAACAATTTGATTATTATTTCTATTTAAAGGAAAAGCTTGTTTTTATTACATGTACTATTTATTTTAGTTTATTGTTAGTAAATCTTGGCCATTGTGTTGTGGGAAATAGAATTTGTATTAAAAAAAATAGGCATGTTGATATAGAATGGATCTCTCTTTACTTTAATATTTTTACCTTTCTTGACTAGGCAATGGCCAAAGGCTCGTAGGAGGCTATGTTGAACACACACACACACACACACACAAACCCCCCATCCCCCACAAATGCTCTAGTTTTTATGTTAAAACTCATTTAATTTTTATTTTTTTTACTATTTAACTATATCAAAGTGCATTGATTTCTTTGATGCTAAGTGATAAGAACTAAATACTTTATTAAGTCTCTATTATAGTAGGATATTGTAGGATTCACAACTTCAATAAGATATTGATTGAGATCAACAATTTCTAGTTAATTTCATGGATTAACTAGGATCGATCCAAAATTATATCAATTTTTATAGCATCCATGATGAAGATCAATAACATTAGACAAAAGAAGCTACATCTCAACATAGAATTGAGATATCGATCTACACCATAGACACAATACTAATTGATGATCAAAGGATACTACCAATGCAATACAGTTTAATACCATCATAGAACTCTATCAATCCTTATTAATTTTTTCAATGAATATCGATATATCTATTTTATGTCTTTTTCCTAATTATGATGTAAGCTCTTCCAATATAAATGGGATAGCACTGTACTCTATAAGAGAAGTCAATACCCATGAGAACCCACATAAGGTTGAAAGCCAATCCTCAATTTTCCTTCAACAATTGTTAAAGTGAAGATCCATTAGGCCTTGTAGTAACTAAAGAACATTAGAATCCATTGGCGAGCTATCAAGGTTGCTACACTGTGGAAATAGTAAGGCAAGATCATAGATTGGGTGATACCTCCATTGTGATCTTCACAAGCCATTTTTGCACTTTATGATTTCAGTTTGATTTAATCAATAATTCTTAATATTGAACTTAAGATTAGAAATTAGGGTGATGGTTTATGATTTTTCTTAGAATTAACAATCCTAGGTATGGTATTTGATTGGATTTGATCCTAATTATTTTTTCTTAATGATTTCTTTAGCTTTGGACCATTCCTCCATGAATATGACTCACGAGTTAGTCACAAATGAGGTGACACTTGTACAACGAGAGTAATCTAGCCTCGAATTTTGGTTGAATCATTAAGCTTGAACAACTTTATGAATATTTTTCTTCTTGGTATATGTAGAACCATATTCATCTATTTTTCATAAGCTATCATACATTCTAATAAATAATTCTTCAAAACTTTCATTTCTTCTAAATTTCTAGGGTATTAAATCTTTGTTTGTAGATTAGTTGTAACTATTGATTTGTCAAGATTTCCTTATATTCTAATTGGAAATTATCCTACACTTATTTAGCAATAGTATAAAGATTGTATCTATGAGAAATAACTTGTAAGACCCTAGTCCATAGCATCAAAAGAATGAAATTCTTCTTCTTCTTCTTTATTTCATATTCTTTGATTTGTAATATAGTGAAATCTTCAAAATTAGAGATAAATTTGAAATCTATTTTAAGTATTTTCCAATAGTCATTATATTTAACAAGACCTTTCATCATCGTTGTTCATAGGCTAAAATCTTAAGAGCCATCAAAGATGATGAAGCATCTAGCTTTTTCTTTTATGCTTATTTTTGTAAATGAACCTAGTGTTCCAATACCAAGTAAAGGAATTTTAGATAATGAAAGAATTCCTTGGTTATCTTGACCTTACGAAGAATCAAGTAATAAAATTTTCATTTTTGGAAAGCTTACGAATTTTTCTACAATTTGAAAAAATGAAGTCTATAAAAGATATTTAAAAGCTGAGGTTAAGCTATGTTCTTTATAGTCTATAAAAAATCATAGAAATTCTAGTATTGCAGAGATAATAACAAAAAGGTTGTTAAGTTTCTGATGCTAAAATTTTAAGACTTTCAATAGAAGTTATCTTTCAAATAAATTTAATATCATATTAAATCATTATGCTATGAGGAAAAAATGATCTAATCATTTACTATAATTCATTCTAGTAAAAATTTAGGATTCATAAAATCTACCAAATTATAAAGATAATTTCTTTCAGATCATAATAGATTTAAACTAAATTTTTTTTCTTTTAGCTAGCTATTCTAGATTTCTAATAAATCTAGAATCATTGAAAATGTTGTGAAATGACTGAGAAATGATCAAAACAGTGAATTTCATCAATTTTGACAATTCAACTTCCAAGATTAAGTAAATAATGATGAATGATTTTGATGAATTAATGAATTGATATAGAATTAATGATGAAATAGTCAAATTATGACTGAAATTATATTGATAATTCCTTTATAAAAATTTTCAGGAGATGCTTTGGATATATATATATATGTGACTAGTGAAACAAAGTTTATGAAAAATAACATTATATAGCCCCAATGACAAAAAAACCCTAAAAATTATATATATATATATATATACAACTACTAATTAATCTATAAATTTCCTATATTTTATTAAAATAAACTCCTATTATATAGTAAAAATAAAAACCTATTATCTTCTACTCTAAAATCTAATAGAGCTTACTCTTATTAGTGCATTCATACTTACTTATAGATTACCTCATTTTAAAGTAAAGGCCCTCAAAGAAATGGAAGTTATAAATTTTTCCTCTCTTGGCTTAAAATGTTAAACAAATATCATGGATTGAGAACTCAGAAGGGAGATTGAATAAGTTTCCCAATTAAAATCACTACAACCACCAAAATCAAACAAAATTTTTACATGATTCCCCAACTTGGGTAGTCCACACTTAGAGGGTAGAATCCATGCACACCTCTAAACTTTTTTGCTTCAAAAATGTGATTTGAAGGGCATCACAACCTTTATAAGATTTAAGTTTTTCTCTAGAGTGTTTCATCGCTACAAAACCATTGATTCCTGCAAGGTCCCAATAAGCCCAAAATGTGATTTACAGAATCCCACAACCTTTACAAATGTGAGCTCTACATCAAAGTGTTTTATTGCTGCAAAAATAGTCAACCTTGCAAGGTTCCAACGAGCTCAATGAGAATGCCTTCCTACAAGAAGAACATCAACATCACAAGGCTACAAAGAAAGAAGGAACAAGATCAAGAAAAAAGTATAACTTGATTTACAAAATCCTTGTAAAGAGGCTCAATTAAACCAATACATAAAAATGATAATACAATGAAGAATAAACAACAAATTTATTTAAGTAGCCTTGTATAGATTTGACATTTCCCAAGAATTCCCATTTCCCAAGAATTCCACTTAGTCTTATACCATTTGAGTTTCCAAAAACTCTTCAAAATTTGTGCAAAAACTATTAAATGGCTAGTTTGGATGTTTACTTTGAGGATGAGATTTCTAACATTAAATAGCTTTAATGTAGGAGATATTTCTACCTAAAAGTGGAGACATCTACATGGAAACGTCTACCTTGAGACATATATTTTGCAAGTTAGATGTCTGTTGTCAAAATGAGATGTCTACTCTGCTTTCACACTTTGAGATATTGATCATTCCTTTGTCATTTTGGCATCTTTGCAATCCTCGAAGCCTCTTCAATTGGTTCGTAGACTTCATTTCCATCCATGTTCTCATCTTTTTCACTTTAGTCTTCATTTCATCATTGTAGCTCTCGTTCTTAAGTTTTGGTTCATTGTGCTCTTGTTCTAAAGTCTTGGATCTCCATTTAAAGTGCTTGCTCATTATACTCTTTCATGGTTCTACAAGACTACAATCACAAACACACATTCTATAGTCTTCATTTTTTCTAAGGTTTTGACATACCAAAATATCAACAGATATTTTGAGCTTGAAGATGTGGAAGATCATCATAAAGTGTCATATGTTAAAAAAAATCTTTAAGATACAATGCAAGCTTGGTGGAAAAATAAAATTCATGCTTATGTTTTAAGTAATAACACTCCAATTAGAGATTGGTCTCATATGCAATTCATGCTTAAGAAAAAACTAAAGACAAACATTTGATAAGAAGTCATTCAAAGGTTGAAATATATAAGACAAGGTAAAAAATGTATAAAATAATATTATATGTATTTTTAGAAATTTTTCCAACAAGATAAAGTTCATTAAGATGATTATAAACATGCTTCAAATTTCTAAAGTGGATTAAAGAAGAAATTTTAGTAAGATCTTACATTCTATAAGCCTCAAAATTTGGATGAGGCTTTTAATTTAGCTCTTAATGCTAAGAAGACACTCCATGACTACAATAGAGTTCCTAACACTTCTAAGGGTAGATACTCCAAGGCTTCTAAAGATGCTAAAAAAAAAAAGCAAAGAAGAAATTTAATGTCAAAGAAGATTCATATCAGAAAAAAATAAGAATAAAGAAGCTTAGGATTCCAAAAAAGATAATTTCAAGAAAGAAAGAGATCAAGTTAATGATAATGCTTCCAAGATTTAATGCTTCAATTGTGGATAAATGGAACACATGTAATGGAAGTGCAAAAAACATAATGCTTCCAAGGATATGGAACTTCAAACTTTGTAGAAGGGAAAGTTTTTAAATAAATATAATTCAAATGTCCCTTTGATTAAAGATATGAGTAAAATTATTCATTTATGAAAAATTTCAATGTTAGTGAAGATCCTTTTAGAAAAAAGATCTTTAAAATTGGGAATATATGTCTTTCTAGTTGCAAGTGAATTCATATTTTGATGGATGGTTGTTCTCAAGAGACTATTATTTCGTTCAAGGCTACTAATAAACTTAGCTTGAAGAAATTTCATAATCCTAAGCCCTCTAGAGTATATTGGCTTTCTAAAGATCATTTCCAAGAAGTAAAGAAGAGATGCATTTTGAAGAGATTAGGCATTTTCTCATCTACCAACCCTTTTGAGACATCTTTTAATGAGATGAGCACTATGGCTCTAGGTGATGATAAAAACTAGCTGAATTTTGTATTTTAAGATTAATTGTTTTGAGATCAAGTTTAATATGACATTATTCCCATGAATAATGCTGATGTCATACTTGATAAACCTTGAAATTTTGATGGGAAAGTTGCTTGTGATGAAGCAAGGAATATTTGGTAAGTTTTTAGGAATGAAGGAATACACCAATTGATCCCTATGAAATTTTAACAATACAAAAAAATGTTTCTACTAATTCTTCTTTGATTTTTCTTAGTGAGAAGGATTATATCAAATATCATAAAGAGATTAGACGTGGTTTTGTTATTATTTCTACTATTACTTCAAGTGAAAAGGAGCTACAAAATAAACTTCTACTAGTGGTGCAAACTTTGGCATAAGAATTTGTGGATATATTAAAAAGAAAACTAGAAGGGCTATCACTGATGAGATCTATTTAGCACCAAATTAACTTCATACTTGAAGCTACCATCCCCAATGAGAGAGCTTACTAGATGACTCCACATCAAATGGAGAAACTTCCTAAGCAATTAGACTACTCTTTAAGGGTTTCACCAAGGAGTCCATGATCCCATGTGTTTTTTTAAAATTCTAGTATCCAAAAAGAACATAATTAAAATGAGAAAATGCATTGATTATAGGACTATAAATAAGATAATAATTATATTTTATAATACCATAGTATTTTAAACTTAGGATTTTAAATTTTTTATCTATTTTTTTATGCTAGGTATTTTGGCATAAGGGTATACTTAAATATAATATGGTTTATATTATATTGTATCTTGCTAGTGTTTTGTGATGCAATAGTATAATACCTTTTTTATGCTTATTAAAATTAGAACTTGAGATCTCTTAGATGAATTATATTATTATATGCTTATACTTATGCATCTTAAGTTTTAAACTCTTGACTTTTTGTTTATATGTATTTTTGATGTATTGATATTTTATTAATTTTACTTTTGAATTTATTTTTTGATTATTATTACTAATTTTTGTTGCTTGTAAGATGGATATATTAGAAGGATGGTGGTGGACCATTACTGGTAATTTGTATCTATTTAATTATGTTTATATTTTATATCATTCTAAGATTTTAGAATATTGTACGAGTATGGTCTAAAGACATCTTAAATATTTAATTTTGTATTTATTTTAAGTATTATTTATTTTATCTTGAAACCTATTCTTTTACATGTGAGCTTATTCTAATATTTTCTTGGCAACTTAAAGTCATTCATTGACCATTTGGACCCTTTTGTGAAGACATGTGACTTGATCTTGAAATTAGATTGTTATTCTTGGAATTTCCAAAACTCTATACTATGCCTACAAATACTTAACAATGTTGGCTCTTTTAACATCAGTTGTACATTGTTTTCTCTAATTCTCTTGTTGATAGGAGGCCCACTAGTTTTGGATCAATGGGATATATCATATGGAACATAGTGTGATCTGGTCATAAGATTCGAAGATGATGTTGAGTGGATTGCTATGATACAAATAAGAAACATGTGTTGTCATGGTGAGAGATAGAGAAAATATTAATAATTTTTATTTATCTACATGAATTTTATTAATCACATTAGATTGGATTACTAAATTGTGGATCTTATGAGCCACATGACTTAACGTATCAATAACAACATTACTTTTATCCATCTGATACTAGATGTCAAAATCAAAATTATCCAACATATCAATCCACCTCTTGTGATGTAGGTTTAATTATGCCTAATTCATTAGATACTATAATCCTTTTGTGATCTATTAAAATCTTTAACTACTCATTGAACAAGTAATAGTAACAAATCTTAAAGGCAAATACCACCACTCCCAGCTCAAGGTCATGTGTGGGGTAGCATCTCTTATGAGGCTTTAATCATTATGAGGCATAGTCTACCACCTTAACCTCTTGTATGAAAACACATTCATGAACCTCTCCTAATGCATTAGTACAAATGTTGAATGGTTTCACTATGGTAGGCAAAATCAAGATAGGATTCGAGATTCGTCTAATCTTGAGTTCATCAAAGGCAAATTGACAACATGAATTTTATAAGAAACCAACATCCTTCTACAAACAACTTCATGATGGATGAAGCAATGTTGAAGAAGTTCTCTATGAAAACTACGAATCTTTTCAACATTCTTGGGAATAGGTCAATCTTGTACAACTAATATCTTAGTAGGTTGACCAATATTCTAGCCTTTGAAATGACAAGCCCTAAAAAATAAATCTCTTAGCACCAAAAAGAAGACTTATAAGATTACAAAAATAGATAATGCTCTCTAAGTATCAACAAAATTCTTTTTGGATATTGTTCATGCAACTCCTTGGATGAAGTGTATACCAAAATATCATCAATAAACATAATAATAAAATGTCCTAGGTATGGTCTCATGATGTTGTTCATGAGATG
Source organism: Gnetum montanum (assembly GCA_015680685.1). Classification (NCBI taxonomy): domain Eukaryota; kingdom Viridiplantae; phylum Streptophyta; class Gnetopsida; order Gnetales; family Gnetaceae; genus Gnetum; species Gnetum montanum. The sequence continues at coordinate 58,422 of MNCI01007562.1, forward strand.
CATAAACATTGGAAGAGCATTAGTAAGTCAAAATGGCAAGTTCAATAACATATGATGTTCATACTATATCCTTAAGGTTGTCTTCTAGACATTCTCCTCTCTGCTATAGACTTGGTGATACCCAAACTTTAGATATATCTTTGAGAACACTTAAGCATCCCTCAACTAATCAAAAAAATCATCTATACAAGGTAAAGAACACTTATTCTTAACTGTCACCTAATTCAATTATTAGTAATCAATGCACAATTATGTACTACCATCTTTCTTCTTTACAAAGAGGATAGGTGCATCCTAAGGAGACATTGAAAAATTAAGCCAAGTAAGTCTGAAATATGAATCTTCAATTCTACTAACTCAACAAGGCACATCTTGTGTGTAACCTTAGAGATAGATTTAGCACTAGGTTTAAGAGAAATCTCAAACTTAACATCATGCCTTAAAGGTAGACCACATAACTCTAAATGACAAACATTAGAAAAATCTTGGGTAATGAAAATTTGATTAATCTTTGATGATAAAGAAAGTTCACTTACTAAAACAACAAAATAAGAATGACCCTTCCTCAACAAATGATGAAAAGATCTTGAAGACATAAAATCTAACTTAACTGTGCATCCCCAAGTATGCACCATCATTTTTTAATATGAAAAGTGTCTTGTGAAAATAATCCAAACTCCCCTGATAGTGAGAAAACTAATCCATATTCAAAATTACATCAAACTCCCCTAGATTCATGATGTGAACATCATTAAACCAAGTGGTATTATGAATTACTAAGACTATAGATCTATAAACTTGGTTCATAACAAGCACATAATCAACAATGGGGCTAACAATAAGTGCATGATCAAGAAATTGATCCACTAAATCCAATCATCCAACTACTCATAGATCAATGAAAGAATGAATTGCACTAAGATCAAATAGAATCAAAACTACTAAATTAGAAATCATATGTTTAACCTCCATCATGGTATTAGATTAGACATCAAATGGCTAATCCATTAGAGCATACACAAACACATGCACCTTGGTACAACCTTAAACAGTAGTAGGTTTTCCATCCCATTGGAAATATCCACCTCCCAAAATCTTTAGATAGTTGAAGTTCTTGTGGCTTGGCTAACCATGGTTACAAATATACTTAACTCTTCTACAAGTATGGTAACCATGGTTACAAATATACTTAACTCTTTAGATAGTTGAAGTTCTTGTGGCTTGGCTAACCATGGTTACAAATATACTTAACTCTTCTACAAGTATGGTAAGTAATATGATCATAAGTAGATCCATTGCTTGCTACTACCATTGTTATCCACCTAAATTAAATCTATAGGTTCTCTTTGACCCACCATATATCCCAAAAGAGAGTTAGCTCTTCTTTTGAGATTGATCACATAGTGTTGCTTTAGCTAAAGTACTCTCTTGGTCTAGTGTATGAACTCGAGCATCCTCATATGTCTAAAGATGTAGAGAAAGAAAATGATTCTTAATGGAGTCATGGAGACCATGAATAAAATAGTTAGTCCTAGACTTCTCATTGGAATTTATATGAGGCACATACATGCTTAACACTCATAATTTGTAGTTGTTGTTGATCATAATCTAGTTGCTCTAGTAGAGGTGGTAAAACTTCTTAGCCTTCACCTTCAAAAACTCTAAAGGAACTTAATCAGCATTGAAAGCATTAAGGAAATCTTTCCAATGGACATTATACTCTTTCTAATAATGAGCCTTCACCTAAGTAGTTCATCAACATCTAGTAGATTCACAAAATGGATGAGTTACCAAATGAGTTTCTTATTCAAGATTATAATCCATTAGCTTAAAGATATTCATGACTTCTCAAGTCACTTAGTGTTAATGATAGGATGCTACTCACCCTAGAAGGTAGGGAATCCTATTTTGTAGAACTACTCCATAAGCTCTCTCTCCATTGGTCATTTTCCACTACCACTACTCTCTAAAGCATCTTGTATCAACCAGCAATGTAAGTTCTTCATTATATGCTAATGGAAGAATAGAAATAGATAATTATTGATATCATTTTAGTTTATCTCCCCATCTTGCATAAAAGTAAGAACTGGAATGATAGATTATGCTTGGAAATCTATCAATCGTTTCTTTGTTCAATCAAGAATAGGATTAGGTATGGGTATTGGGTTGCTATGTTGAACATCCATCCTCCTAGCATGATCACATCTACTTCTAATACCTACCATCACTGGACATAGCAATGTAATATAAAAATCCATTAAACCTACTCGCTAATACCAAATTGTAATATTCTTCTTTCTAAACCTTAGGTTAGAGTGCATTACATTAGGTAAAAATCCTAATGAATGAATGATCTTAATAAAGAGGCTAGATAATAAATGAACTATGCAATAAAAGGAAATGCAAGTGTAACAATGAAAAAATTCAGCTTTGGAAGAACCAAATATTTTCACGTATAATACTTTAACTCCAAGATTCATGGGCCTCGAAAAGGATCTGGAGCACCTCAAATAGTCTTGCCGATCCTTTGAGGACTTGGGGGATCTATTGCTGAGTAATAAAAATGAAGGAAAATGAGCATAACCATGTAAGCATAAAGACAAATCCAACGCTAATACTAAGATAGAAATAGAGAAAAATGATATGGCTAAACAAAGAAAACTAAAAATTTATAATAAATATTATAAATAATAGTTGAAATAGGTTTCGAAGTATATAGATTAGGGTTGTTAAATCCTGAGAATATAAAATATCTTCAAACTTGATGCATAAGGCACAATATGTTTCACTCTAGTCTGCACCAATCCCTCAAACCAATTTGCACTAAGGTAATTACAGCTACATATTCTATTCCTTTGGTAATATATGCTGGTGATGAAGGCTATGGACTTTTATATTTTTGCTTTGTTTCAAAAATCTCAAGTTTAGCTTAAAGGAAATGATTCAAAAGTTTTGAAAATGATGTAAACTTTGATTTAAATAGATCATACATTTACTGATTTATTTCTAGTTTGATTTTGTCAAATTTCGGACATTCCCTACAACATTTTTTATGCTTCTAGTAATCAAAATCTACAGCATCTAGCATACTAATGTTTTTTACTTTTTTGATCTTAAAATACCAATGTGCATGGTACTTTTCATCACCCAAAACCAGAGTGTGTGGATCACCAATGTGTGGAGCTTTTTCTACCACATTTGGTAGTGTATTTGGGCTATTTTTATGTTTGAAGTTTTCTTCATATAGGCTACCAATGTGTAAGACTTTTGCTGCCAAATTTAATGGTGTTTTGGGATTAACATTTTGGGCCTCCACACATTGGCATAAAATGAAATCCTAGCTTTTGGGCTATAAATTTCATCTCACATATCAAATAATATCCAAAAATTTACTAAAATAAAGCCATAGGATAAGATTTTTAATGGAAAAATAAGACAATTATGTCTGCATTTAATTTCCCATCAAATTACATTATGAATTCTTAACTTTAAGGCTTCTTATTTATCACATGAATTTTCTTTGAGGTGTTTCATTGATCCCCCTTTGTTGATGTTTGGAGGATTAACTTAGGAGATATCAACAAAGAATATGTAACACTGCTATAGGTGCATCACCAATGCTCCCTCCCCACATTTGATTTAGTAGCTATCGAATTATGCTAAGGAGTGCTCACAATCGTAAAATAAGATTATGATGGAATGCTATGAGTTTGGGATGAGATGATGGCTATGTTCAACTATTGGTATGGTCACTTTGGCTATTTGAATGGTTACATGGGCTAATAAAGAATTTCAAATGTTGACATCATGGCCATGTCATAGTGGTGACATGCGCACTTGTTGAAAAGGTCTTCATGCTTTGCACTCAAACTGTTGGTTGCTTGATAATATGTTAGCAAAACTAGCACTTCATTCATGGCTTTTTTGGCCACTCAGCTCCTTCTTCTATTTGTTTAGAAACATTCATTTGATTTTCTTTAGGCTACATTCACCTCTTGGCTCTCTTGGCAATTTCCTTTCGCATATTTTTGAGGGAAACCTTCGTTGGTTTTCATTACCATGGCCAAATTTCATTTTGTTTTCTCATTGAATGAGATGTATTACATTCAAAGAACTTGATGGTGGAGCATGTTAAATAAAATGTCACATGGCCATTATGCATGAATGTTGAACATAGGCTTTGATTGTTAACAAGATAAGGAAAGCTATCATTTGGTTACAAGGTTATGGCTTAAAAAGAAGTAATGTAAGTGATGTGAGGCAAGCATTCTTGGCACAGTTGGACAAGATAATCGAATATTTTGCATTGAGGTTGCATGGTAACTTACAATAGAACAAATAACTATCTCATGATCAAAGGCTATAACCCTTGCATTATTAAGTCTACTTTATACATAAAGCATGTTAGACAAAATGGCATTACGATCTTTCTATATGTATATGATGTTGTATTCCTCTCAAGTAAAACATACCTTGAAACTTTAGAAATAATATACATAAATAGTTTTAGATGAGGGACCTTAACATCCTTAATATTTTCTTGACATATAGCTTAGTAAAGATGGAATTATCATAATGCATCAAGACAAGTATGCTCAAATCATAATGGAGAAATATGATCTTCAAGACTCAAGAATTAATACAACACCACTCCCTCATTATTGCAAGTTGAAGAGCAAAGATGATAGACCAATGGTAGATGAATCTTTCTATAGATTCATGATTGGATCCCTTAGATTCTTATGTTATTCTAGGCTTGAAATTGAATTTTTTGTATCCTATCTTTTTAAGGTTCATGCAAGAACCTACAACCTCTCACATGAATACCCTCAAAAATACATTAAGGTATGTAAAATGAACAATTAATTTTGGGACCAAATTTATGAAATGTAATGAAAACTTACATGCCTTTAGTACCACCGATTGGTATGGTAACTTAGAGGAGAAAAATTCAAAATCAAGTTCAATCATCTTTCATGGTCCAAATCCAATATATTAAAGTGAAAAAAATCAAGCAAGTGTAATACTTTAATCATGGAAAGCCAAGTTTATGGCAATGGCAAAGTACGTTCAACAAGTATTACAATTAAAGAAAACCTTTTTTCAATTGGGCTTTCATGTTTAATTGTTCATTGAGTGTACAGTGGACAACATGGCAACCATTCAACTCTCCAATAAGTATAATCCACATAAAAGGTCCAATCATATTAACCTAATTAACTAATCAACTAGAAATCCTACTCACAAAGCCACTTTGAGTTCATAGAATTGATTATTTTCTAAGAATCATTAATGTGAAAAAGATGGAACAAGATGACAAGGATCCATAATGCTCAAACTCATCAATATTTACACATTGCACACTAAAGTGGAGTGTTTTGAGTATTGTGTATGTGTGTTCATACCTCCTTTATGTCCTTTTCTATTTTTTTCCTTATATTTGTTTTCTTTGTTCATATTGAAGTCATGATAGAAGATTTTAGAAGTCATTAGGAAACATAAGTAGTTGTTGAAGTTTAAGTTAAGGATATTTTGGTTATTAGAAGCTCTAATTTGAATATTTATCTATGAAGAAAAATATAAGAAAGATAGCTAAGTCAAAAAAGAAAAAAAAAAGAAAGAAAGAAGGGATTAATAGGCCTTCATGTTAGAGCTAGCCATTTCTGACAAAGCGCTCCACTCCAAACTAGTATAGATTAAGAAACATCCACCTCTCATTAAATGCCATTATAGATGATAGCTTGAAGAAGAAATTGAATTTCTTTTTGCCTCATTTGCATGTGATTTATTTATGTTTTCTTTCAATTTTTAGCCTCCCTTCCCTTAGTTGCATTCTCTTAACCATGATTTTTTCATGAGTTAAACCTCTCATGATTCTCACACTCCATTTCTCTCAAGTAATTCTCTTAATTCCTTCTTGTAAGTTAATTTTACAACCATTTCACAAATTTTCTTAGGAATTGATGAGACGTGATATCGCATGGGCCGTGATATCGCATCCCATGTGATATCGCATACGCGATATCGTGTCGTCCCCTGCGATATCACGTATGTGATATCGCAGTGCGCTGTCATATCTATAAATAAGAGGCGGCTCTCCCTTGTTTCCTCATCCTAGACTAGAAGTAGGGAAGCTCTGGCAGATTGATCACTCCAGAGATAAAATATTTTCCATGTGCTCGCAGTAGAAGTCCCAAAGTGAACGAATCTTTATTCGAGCAAACATTGTACCTGAACACAAGTTTGTGTACGGCAATAAAGATGAGCTTTTCGGATAAACCTTGAAGTGCATGGAATAGGATTTTATTTATTGTTATTTACTATTTTCCTTCTCAACCCTTATTTCCTAGTAATGCGGAATGAGTACGACTTGATTACGAGCATCTAAGGATGTGTATAGATAGTCAAGGAATGGATGCTCATCGCAATGTGGAATGAGTACGACTTGATTACGAGCATCTCAGTGTGACTACTTGGTAACCTAGTGGTGTATTTAGGATCTACGTTTGGTAATCCCAGTGGTAATCGTGCACCAAGATGTGTACGGATAATCAAGGAATCAGCTGCTCATCGCACTTAGGCTAGATTGGATTCTCTCAACACTTTCCTCCTAGTTAAGTGCCTCAGTACGACCACTTCGAGCACGTGCGTTACGCGTGGTAATCCCAGTAACGATTAGTGTTTGGTAGCCACGGTTGCATCGGTTCAGGGTGTGTACGGTAAGTGGGAACAGATGCTGATGCTAGGTAATTTAGACTTAGTTCATTAGTTAGAGTTAGTTAGTTTCTTCAACCCTTCACCTCAATAGCATAGGAGATAAAACATAAAAACTATAAAAATCATATACCTTGGACTTCCTTAACCATACACCGTTACAACTACAAGTAAGTATGGGAAGACAACGAATGATTAACCCCAAGTGTTCCATGGGGCGTGTAGGCACTTAGTGTGTAAAGTTCGACCGGATCACGCGTGCTACGCTCATTTCATATGGTTGAGTGTAGGGGTACCTCGCCACTCATCATTGGCACTGTTGTCGGGGACTAAGTGTTTGTGCGCTGAATAGAACATAAAGGATATCACTCACATCGTTGGGAGCCTAAACGAACCTTCGGGTTAATCAAATAAGAAAAATTATATAATAGTAATAGCACACAAAATTAAATAACAATGTCTTCTTCTAGCAAGAGCAACTCACCACCTAGGGATCATACAAAGAACAGTCGGCAATCAAAAACACATAACCTAAATCTGCCAGTTCCTCAACAATATAAGTTGACATATACTCATCCCGATGAGTATATCCCCAACTTTACTTTTATTCTCCATCAAGATGAATAGATGCGCTGGAGATATCTAAATGGTAACATAGTGTTACCCTCAGATCGGGCAGTCCCTAACATGCTTCTTTGTGCTTTGGCACATATTGGCATGACAGAATTTTATGCTGAATATGTTATGGGTGATTTTGACATGAGGGATTACCATCCCACAGCTTTGCAATGTATGAGGGACTCAAGGCAAGAGAGCCAACATACCCTGTTGAAGGGCAAAGGCCCGCACGTCCTTAGCGAAATAAGAGATGAGGAACCCCTTATAACGGGTTCTTTAGCAAATGATGTTTCCCCTCCTAATGATGGTGAGAAGGTTGGGTATCAGAACCTATGCTGAACGATACATAACACTGGTTCTGATCCCCGTGAACACCAACTATTTACAAAGGGAACAAAAACTCATGATAAGGACGGGCACTTAGATCGTCATCACGATCGGGGCTGTAGCAGCCAAAGAGAAGGTAGGAAGCATCGTCATGGCGATGATTCTCCTTTCTCTTCTCCTTCATCTCATCACTCACCCTCTCCTTCCACATTTGGGCGCAACCGGCACGAGCATAACAGAGAGGACAAAAGCAAGAAAAATGAGAGACCTCGACAAGAGAGTCGAGAGAGAGGACAAGGGCATGAACGAAGGGAAAGTAGGAAACAACGAAGACATCATAGGTGTCATGAAAGAGATGATCATGACGAGCCCCTACTTGCAACTTGAAGTATGCTTGACATAATGGAGGTTGTTAGAATTCCCACAAGGCATTTAAAAGATAGTCGGATCAAGCATTTAGACATGAACAACATCCCACGATTTGAAGGAGGATACAACGCTGATCCGCAGCATCATTTACAGGCATTCCACGATGCATGTGCCTTGCAAAATATAGAAAATGAGTGGCAAAAACTTAAGTTGTTCCCTAGGACACTCACCAAAGAAGCAGAGAGTTGGTACCAGTCCTTAGAACCGGAAACCATCAAGAGGTGGAGTACGATGCTAGAACTCTTCAACAATAAGTATCAAATGTACTCCCGAGTGTCTAATTTGCGTAAGCAGATCCAAGGCTAGAAACAAGGTACTTATGAACCCTTGGATGCTGCCATGACCCGCTACTACACATTGTTACATCGTTGCCCGGGCCATGAATACGCTCAACAGGATCAACTTCGCCACATCTTGGATGGGCTAAGGCATGAAACTAGAAGAACCCTTGGGACTTATGCCCAAGGGAGACTCTCACAACTTAGAGCCCATGAAGTACATAACTTGTTGGAACAAGTAGCAAAAGAAGAAGGTGAGCTACGCAAGCGGGAAAGTATGGAAGAATACAACCATAACTCCTCCCTTCGAAAGAAGGGAGTGAAATTTTATGATGAGGAGGATGAGTCACCACTCGAAGAGTTGGTGAACCGGAAAACCTTACCGATTCAAAAATTAACAATGGAAGTATCGGTTAAGATGGACCAATTGTGGGATTCCTTAGACTCCAGACTTGAAACTGTCCTGAAAATTGTAGAAGAGTATAAGGAGGAACAAAGTAGTGACAAAGATAAGACAAAGTTGAGAAATTCAGGCCCTGCACATAACAAGGGTAAGGGGAAAATTATTATCTCCAATGAAGTTGTGGATTCAGACACAGACGATGACGGTGGATGTAAGATCTACCATTATGATCATCCCAAGGGATGTTGTCCAATCATCTCACATCTACAAGAGTTTGGGGTGTATGCACTTAATCCAAGACTCAACCAACGGCAAACACCCCGAAGGTTACCTTATCCCCAAGGTAACCCAAGGCAGTTCCACCAACCACTAACATACTATCCAAGTGGAACTCCACCACAACCCATCGGACAGCATCAGCAGTGGCAATACCCACAATCATGGGGATTCCACCGCCAACACAACGGTACCCTTACCGGCAACCTGATCCTTATGGATATTATGTGCAGCAGCCGGTTTCTCCAAGTGACTCTATGAGTCACACAACTCCCCAACATCACTACCAAGTTCGGGAGTACTTTAGAAGAACTCCTTCTCCTCCGAGAGACATCCCACATATACACCATCCTCTAACTCCATCTACACCTCTCCCATCTGTAGTTCCCATAACACCTCTTGCTCCAACAATGCAAGGGAACTCCCTACTCAACCGCAACAACGTAACGCTGCGAGAGCTATAAATATTCAACCTGCTACTGGTTCTAACAACTGTAAAAAGAGAATACCTTTCTTTAGAACCAGAAGCCCAGATAAAATCTCACAACAACAAATGGTTGAGCCGATGTACATGCCTCCACCATCTAACACTTCGAAGCACCCTTCAGTCCAACAAAGCTTAACACATACGGTTATGTTAACGCATACCGTAACCGACTGGATCAAGGTAGGCCACCTTCCCAAGAAACTAACTGACCCTGGGAGTCCCTTAATCTATCTACAAATCACCAGGAATGCACCACATAAGGCTCTTCTTGACTCAGGTTCCGGAGTCAACCTAATTTTATGAGAAATGTATCAAGCCTGGAACCTATCCCAACTTAAGAAGAGCAACATCCAACTTGAGCTGGCT
>MNCI01007562.1:69205-98549 GCA_015680685.1 Gnetum montanum
TCTATGGTCTCTCTTGGCTTGGAAATGTACAGTCTCCTTTCTAATAAGAACTTTAACGAATCAGTGACTAGGTATTTCTCAAACTAAAAAAGGACTCAGGTTTGAAAAGGGTGTGACTTCAAGGGAACTTGATGCATTTGTGTTGGCCATTCTCTTGGGTGCTTGGATGTTTTCTTCTTGGGTTTTCTTGTCATTCCGATGTTACCCAATTATCGAAAGCTGAGACAATAAAAATAAGAAGTCTTTGCATGGTGTGGTTCTCACACATAAAAACACAAAACACAAAAAGAAAAAAAAAAGAAAAAAGAAAAGAAACGAAAAAAGTGAGAATTCAAAGCACACCCCTTAGACGAAATAAACTTGGGCTACAAGCACTGGTTATGGAACCAAAAGTGTTCCCTCTAACTAAGGCCCTTCTCGCTTCCCATTCTCTCATTTGTTTCGTCGGAATGGTGGTGGCTCTTGAAGGAAACATTCTTGTTCTTCAAGAGGATGGATTAGCCGAATGCATTGATGCGAAGTCACTGGATGTGGTTGGTTTGAGGCCGAAGTTGGAATGAGATTTGCCAAGACACATTAATCATGCTGCACACAAGGGGCTGTACACCACCTTGTTCTTGGAATCCCATTCCATTCTCCTCTCCATCCTTCTTTCCACTATTCACCTCATTGCCGGTTGTATCATTAGTGTATATATTTTGGTTGATACATTGTTTTATTTTTGGTAAATTCTTGTGGTTAAGACTTTAACTCTTGTTCCAAAGGACATTCGCAGAGCCTACAAACTCTTTGAATGTGGGTTTGTCAGGGCATTAAGGGCATGAGCCTGCTTTGGGGAGGACCCACTGACATTCCTATTTGGTGCACCAGTTAACTTCTTTCCCTTAACATTTTGCAATTAATTTTATTTTGTTCATTTCCATCTTGACATCCGTTTCATCGATGTCCTAGTTGTCTCTTTTTCTTCCTCTTTCCTGTTCCTTTTTCTTTCTCCATTCTAACGCTATCGGAGGTTCGCAATTAGTCATGGGGATACGAGGCCCAATTTTTTCGATTTTCTCCTAGCCCCGATTTTTTCAATTTTTTCCTAACCCCTACACCTTTGATAGTCATCATTAATACATCCCCAGATCCACAATTAACCATACCACAACCTAGCCAATGGACCTACACCGAAGCAAGGTATCAATTTCAACTCTCTGTTTTGCATTTTGTAAGTCTATGGATGATCTATCAAACTGTTGAGGGTACCTTGAATCAGTTTTTTTTGGAAGCCTTGGGATTGAGGTTGCTACACCAAATTTATCAATTTTTCTAGTGATCAATTTTTTTGGTTGCAACATCACATATGTGCAAATCCATAAAAATCACATATGTGTAAGCATCCAAATTTCTTTTCCTTTTTGAACATTAGCAAAAAGAAGAGAGAGAAAACCCAAGGTTCCTAATCATTGACCTCTATCACATCATCAAACTCTAAATCAACCGCTGCTATGGATGGTCCATAAGCCTCCTTCTCCTCATCCTCGCTACTAGTGTTGGTGCTAGTCGAAAGTTGCTCATCATCATCTAAAGATAGTACCTGAATAGGGGCCCTCTAAGGATAAAGCTTCATTCAAAAATAAGATGAATTTGGGGGATCTGACTGAGTTGGAGGCTGCTAAGAAGATGAGAAAGCTCCCTTCCTCTAATAGATAATGTCAACTAGTACCCATTGGGACGTGGTCCCAAAGATACTCTCCATAGCCTACTACTTAAAGGATCTTAGAGCATCAACCAGAGGTGAAACATGATGGTCATGCTGCATGGGATCATGATGCTCAAACTACATGAGGTCATGATGCTCCCCCTGGACATGAGCCGGTGATGCATCAAGCTCAAAATCTAACTCCATCCCTGAGTCATATGCATGGGAAGGTCCAGCTACTATGAAATGCCTTGATGGTGCAAGGTTGTCCTCCTCACTATCAGAATTAGAAGGTGTAGTGACCTCCTCAAACTAATGCCCATATGGAGGAAGAGGTATGCCAGCAACATCCATTCTCTTACACATGTAAGAGTGATTCATCCCACGCATCTTGATAGCGCAAGCAAATAGTCAAAGTAGCTTCTTTAGGGTGGATCTAATTTATGCTCTAGTAGATTTGGACCTAATCAACTAAGGAGAGGCCCTAGAAGATAATCCTACTTTCTTCTTCTATGATGGAGGTGACCTGGTGCTTGGTCCTACTACATCTGCATGAAAGTGGATCCTCTTCTCAGCATACTCATTAAGGCTTCTCTTGCCTTTGAGCAAAGGCATTTCAAGAATAGGAACATTCCTTTGATGAATGAGCCAACTAATGAGGTAAGGGTATCCAAGGATTCTCTCTTTGGAATACAAACTCAACATATCCTGGTAGAGAGTATGCCCCAAGCTCAATGGCTGTGCTATAAGCAGTAGAGAACAAAAGCTTGGGGTGGCAATAAATAGCTATAGCTTTTCCCTTTTACAATAATGATATATAACACAATAAGAGACAAAGTGAAAGCATCTAGAAACATCATGTTCCTATGAATTATGCCTCTATCAAAAGACACAGGCTCTCCAAACAAGACATCACAAAACTCATCATGACTAACGGGAATTATACCATTTTTGTAAATATCGTTCATAGAATCAATGGTAACCTAAAAAGCATCTATACTAGATATCCCAAGGAGTGCATTCACAACTTATAGAGTCACCGCAATAACAAGACCCCCAACCATAAATGTGAATGCCCCAACAACAGCATTTGAAATCACAATATTGTAGTAAAACTCTATAATAAGAACTTCTAGAATTACGAAATTCATAGTAATGAAATTACTCCAGTTCAACACTTTAAAATATCCATCAAGGTTTGGTGCCTATGCAAAGGAAATAACAAGGAGTGCTTAGAAACGATATTCATGGTTCAAGTTACCTCAAACTAGTTCTGGACGCTTGTGCTTCTGAATTGGAGCACGTAGGAGCTTGGATTACTACTAGAACTTCCTCTAGATCTCTTCTATGGTAATGGCCTAGACAATATTATCTTTTTGTGGGCCATTGCTACTCAAATTATTGTCACTGGTCGAGCCATGGCTATCTCTATGGGATCATCTTTGAAGAACAAGACAAAAGAATGAGGCTTGTGACTTTTATATCGATGTCAAACAAGGATTTTTGACAAGAAAGAAGATGTCTCTACTAGAAGATAGACATCTCCTCCATGATTAAAAATCAAGGTAGACTTCTTCTTTTCACAGTAGACATCTCTGCCATGCTGTAGGAAATGACAGGTAGACATCTCATTTTTGTGGTAGATGTCTCTTCTTGAGAGTAAACATCTCCTAGAAGACATCTTCAGGAAGACGTCTCCTCTAAATGAGGATCAACAAGATGGGGTTTGGAAAAGGCTGCAAAGGACTATAGTCTTAGAAAATACACATTATTAAAAGAAAACTTACCTCTACTCATCTTTCTTCCAAAGAGAATGGAAGTACTTATAATACTAGAGAGTGATATTCCTATTTCGAGGTTTCTTGTTTTGCACAAACTTTCTCTATTTCCAAGGCTTAGCTCCCTCTCACAAATATGTTAAAGAGAGTCTTCTTGTTTCCCTGTTCCTTCTTGTTAACTCTCCACTCTTTCTTGACCCCCTTGGTTTTTTGAGTAGTCCAATTCCTCCTATGCTCTTACATAAATTCCCTTCTCGATACATTTTGGTAAGACCAAGGAGTCATATGGTATGACCAGCTATTCATATGATAGAACTTTAAGTTACATTCCCATTGCTTATGCCCAAATTTATGACAATAATAACATCTAACCCTCCTATTGTAGTAAGAGTGATTAGAATGATCAAACCTTTGAGGATCCCTTTAACATATGGAAGCTTCTTCTAATTGGGATGTAGTAGCTTTGTTCCTTGAAATAGCATTCGGCTAAGATGGGATTGGTAAAGGTGATTCATCTTGTATACAATATTCAAGCCCACTCTTGTCATGTGGACTTCGTCCTTGTCCTAATACTGTCCAAATGGATTCTTTTCCCTTTACCAACCTTTCATTCACAAGTTTGACATCTGCAATTTCTACTTTAGCCTGCTACTAAGACAAGGTTAGTTTGTCATTCTCAGCCCTTAGGTATGAGAGTTCTTTAGTAAGATTAGAAATTGTTGAATTTAATAAAGAAACTTCTTGATCCTTTGTTTTAACTTGCTTATTTAATTTTTTGCAAAGATTTTGGAAAGATAATAATTCATTACATAACAAATTAAACCTTTCTTCTTCATTAAGCTCATCATCTAAGGTGTCAGCATCATCATCTATAAGAGCCATACAGATGAGATGTGAATTTTTTACATCGTCTTCCACCTCTTCTTCACTTTGCTTCCCATTGTCCCAACTTGTGTAGAAATTGGTCTTTTTCACCTCTTCATTATTTCTATCCTTTCTCTATAATTTGCCATTACTAGGATATTCAAAGGCCACATGGCCTCTTCCACTACAAACCCAGCATTCTATAGAAGAAGAATCAAAAGTAGAACTTGAAAAATTTTTACCTCTCTCTTTATCTTTGAATGGATTTGATCTTTGTTGATTGGAGCTTTACCCCTCTTTGCTATAATTTTTTATAGCTTTCTTGAGAGAAAGGCTACCTCATCTTCACTACCCTCATATAGCTAAGTAGGATCCTTCTCCTTTGCAACTAATTTAAGGGCAATGAGTAGCTTCTCTTCAATAGCTCCTTTTCTTATGAGATTCAATTCATAAGCAATGAGAGCACTTTGAAGTTCTTTAAATTTAAGAACCGAAAAATCTCTAATTTCCTCCATAGTAGTAACTTTGGATTTAAATTTTGGTTGCAAAGTTCTAATCATCTTTATTATGACATTGCTCTCTATCAAATCTTTACCTATACCTGTAATGGCTACAACACGATCATTTGCTCTCAAAAAATAATCTTTTATTTTCTCTTCTTCTCTCATTATAAGTTTTTCATACTGACTTTGCAAGACTAGCAATTTAGATTGCTTAACTATTGAAGTTCCATCATATGTAGTCTCTCATGTTTTCCAAATTTCTTTGGCCATTTTACATCCAACTACTTGATCAAATTTAGATTTATTCAATGCATAATATAAAAAAAATTTATCTTTTGAGTCATGCATGAAAACTCTTTTTTCTTATGTCCACTTGCTTCGGGGCTTGATGGTCTTTGTGGCACTATCGATGGATGGTGTGTAGCCTTCAAGGATGGACTCCCATACTTCAAACTCCATTGATTTGAAGAGGCCCTGCATCCTCTCTCTCCGATAGGTGAAGTTGACTCCATCAAATATAAGTGGCTTTGTATATGAAGTTCCCTCCATTGTTCACTCTTGATGATGATGTAGAGGCAAGAGTACCAATCTTTGATACCACTTAAGGATCATTGAACTTAGAAGGGAAGATGAATAAGTTCCCCAAAACAAAAATTAATCATCACAAAAAACACAACCAAAATTACGTGGTTCCCTAACTTGGGTACTCCACAGTCCAAGGATAGATCACTTGCACACCTCTAGACTTTGTTTCTCTCAAAATGTGATTTGAAGGATACCACACCCTATACAACTCTAAGCTCTACTCCAAAGTAATCTATCACCGCAAATCCACTCAATCCTATAAGGTCATGATAAGCTTAGAATGTGGTTTCTAGCATTCCCCAACCTTTACAACTTGAGCTCTACTATGGAGTGTTGTAATGCTACACCAACACTCAATCCTGCAGGATACTGACAAGCTCAAGGATGATGCCTTCCTTGAGTCCTTATCCATGTTCTTGTCCTTTGAACATAACAACCACATGAACCTCCTTTGTTCTCCATTTTCCTTAAGTTTTTGACATATCAAAACGTCAATAGGAACTTCTCATTTAAAAAGTTCCACATCTTATAAACCTTAGACAATATTTTGGTAATAGATTTATGGATTAACAAGATTTTCCTCTGCACCACTTTGTCAAGTGATGTCTCCTCCTCATTCTCACAAAAATGAACCTTTCTCTTTCAAATGAAGGAGTCTCTGTTGTACTTTTTTGCACTTTCTTATTTTTTAGCTCTTCTTTCTCCTTGGCCACTTGCTCTATAAGCTTTTGAGGCTTAGAAAGTCTCCCTTGGGCATAGACCCCAAGGATTCTTCTTGTTTCAATTCTAAGCCCATCTATGATATGGCATAGGTGATCCCATTGAAAGTATTCATATCATAGGCATCGTTGCAACAAAGAGTAGTACCTATCCATGGTTGCATCCAAGGACTCATGACAGCCTTATTTCTAGCCTTGGATTTTCCTCCTCAAATTGGACACTTTGGAGTATGTTTGGTATTTGTCATTGAATAGCTCTAGCATCATACTCCATCGCCAAATAGATTCTAATTCCAAGAACCAGTCCCAACTTTTTGCTTCTTTTATGAGTGTCCTTGGAAATAGCTTCATCTTTTACCATTCATTTTCACATTTTGCAAGGCACGGGCATCATGGAAGGCTTGCGAATGATTTTTTGGATCTGAATTATATCCACTCTGAAACTTGGGGATATTGTTCATATCTAGCCCTTTGATGTGGCTATCCTTCAAGTGCTTGGTGGAGATTCTAATAGCCTTTGAAATGTTCAACATATTTCTTGTAGCTAGCAAAGGCTCATCATAGCCATAGAAGTCACGATGGACCCTATCATGACCATGATGTCTATGATGAGTCATGTTGTGCCTTCATTCTCTGTGATGTTCATCCCCTTACTGTTGTTCATGCCCCTAGTCCCTATTATCTAGGTGAGATCTACAATCATCCCTATTTCACTGTTCATCTCCATCACAATCTCTACTACTCTTTCTGTGATCCTTGCCTCTACGGCTCCTATTAGAGTTGGAGGAGAAAGATGATGAGGATGATGATGAAGGTGGAGGAAGGAGAATTAGCATCAGAACAATGCCTAATATCCCCTCTTCTCCAATCCCTACCCCAATCATCATGTTTATCTTCTTCCTAATGTTTATCATTATTCTTATCTTTGGGTGATCAACTGTGGCTCCCCTCTTTTGAGTCCCCCTAATCTTGAGACCCACTCTTCTAGTCACTAAGGTTATCCACAGTTGATTGCAACCATTGATTAAGGGTCTCCCCATCAAAGAAAGGGGAAGAATCAGTGTATTGTGACTACCCTAGAAAAGAATTCATCATCTTTGTGTGGTTGAAAGAATAGGTTGATAGGAACTCTTTTGTCCTTTGAAGCCTCATATCAAGCTTCCATCTGCCGATCTTTTCTTGTTGGGCATCAATGGGATGATAATCCTAAGAGACATGGTCTTAGACCTCGTACTCTAAGTTGAGTCCAATGATGCCCAACCTGATTAGATTATTCAGCAACATTATGAGAAGAGATCAATCAGGAGGCAACACGATGTTGCCCTTCATGTCTCTCCATCCTAGATGCTCGTCTTGATGTAGGATGAAGGTGAAATCTGGAGTGTAAGAATCCAAATGAATGTACACAACTCTGCAATTTTGGGGAACTTGTGTTCTTTTTCCTTCTTGCCTTTGATTGGATTTAACTTTGAATGGTGATGGAGATTCCTCCCTACAAGAAGAAGTTGTATCAGCAATTACTAATTATAGTATGCTTTTTGTTATCTGTCTCTTACTTAATGATTTAGTGTTAATTGTATTTTTTATGTCTTTAGATGATTTCACTAATCTTTCCTATGAAGCACACTTAGCTAGACTAAAATCCTTGGCAACGGCGCCAATGATGAGCAGTAACTAGTCCCTACACCCAATTATACGAATCATAAGTGTTACCCTAGTGATCTAGTTAACTTTTGTGGACTTAACCCCTAAATACACCGATAAGTAAAGATAGTAACTTAAAGATGTAACCGTTGTCTTCTTGAATTCACTTATGTAAGTTCAATTGTATGGTTAATTATAAGCCAAGGCACATGATATTTATTTATATTTTATATTTTATTTAATTTAGTTTAGTGTGAAACAAAGGTAATTAATTGTAAATCAATTAATGAACTATCTAATGCATTAATCTAACTATCCTAACATAAGCATCTAAGCCCACCTTCCATGCACATCCTAAACTTGTTATAAATGCTACTAGGTTACCAAGTGTTAGGCTACTAAGCAAACCAAGCAACAACACCACTGGGATTACCAACCGTTAACAGTATGTTTGAGGCGATCGTACTTATGTATTATTATTAAATGTGTTGATTAACTAAGGATATTATTAACTAGGACATTAATATAAAATTCATAAGTAATAAAGTGCATGAAGGGAAACATTAATCTATTCTTAACTACTACAAGGAATTCCAAGAATCTCATCTTTATTGATATCATATCAAAGTGTTCAGGTACATTGATGCTTGAATAAGAATCTGTACAATCCTTGAAGTCCTACTATGGGCACTCAAAAAATATTCTAACTCTGGCAAAAGAAAACTACAAGAACTTGGCTACACTATCAATTTAACATGCCATAAATGTCATGGGTACGCGTATTTATATAGGCAAGACTAGACACTATGTCGATGCATCTGCGTCGACAGGGCTACATCGACGAGGCTACAGTGACACATGCTTGTCCATGCAACTTGTCAAAAGATTCATCACTACTATTGATGATTCTATTTGTTATATACACTGTTGTGGACATGGCCATCCTATAATACTTGTCTAGCATATTTGCATTTTTCAATAAAAATCTCATCATGTCTTGAAGGATTATGTTCTTTCTCTCAACAACACCATTGGATTTGGGATTGTATCCACATGTTGTTTGGTAAAAAATACCTTGTATAGTGTAGATGTCTTTGAAGTTTTCATTGATCAATTCACATCATGTGTTTGATCTAATGGCTTTGATAGTGGCATTCATAATATTTTGCATGATAGTAAAGAAATTCTTGAATTTGATAAAGTTTCTATCTTTGATCTTTAGAGGATATGTCCATGTGAATCTTGTGTAGTCATCCACTATAATAAAATAATAATTTGCTCCTATAATTGATGCATCTAGAATGGGCCCCACAAGGTCTATGTGAAGCAATTAAAGAGGTTTGTCTTTTCTTTGCATATGTATAGTATGAGGATTGTTGGTTTGCTTGCCTTGGATATAGATTTCACAGTTTTCTTTTTGAGTCTATTCGATGGTGAGACCAATGATCCTTTTCAAACATATTATTTTTTTCAATATTATTGTATGATATTTGACCTAGCTTTTGGGTCAAATTTTGGCTTCTTCTTCATTCATATATTGATGAGTGTCTAAAATTATATGGTCAATGATTTTCTCTTATGTATTTTCTAGTTTTGTGATTTAAATAGTGGATTCTTTGGAATTTTGACGATTATTGGTTGAATGATGAAAAAGAACTCATGTAGCTAACCCCATTTTGTTGAGATAGGGCTAGGATGATGATAATTGGTTGTATCAATGGGTTTTCCTTTTAACTCATAATAATCATAATCTATATGATAGATTTGGTTATTGAAGGCTTTGATTTTGATGACATTTTCTCCATTTGGTTTTGTAATAATACACTTTATTTTTAAAATTCATATCAATTCCTTGGCTAGCCTTCTATCCAACCAAAAGCAAAGGGTTTGAAAGGTTTGGTACAAGAAATACCTCACTGATAGTTGGAAGTCTTACAATGCAATCTCCTACTCTTTCTATGTTCAAAAAGTTTCCATCAACAATTTTGATGTTGCCTATTTTGATAGGCTTCTAATTGAAAAGATATGACTTGTGAGGGGTCATGTGATTAGAGCATTTGGTGTCTAATAATCTAAGATTTTTATTTGATTATAGTTCTAGAATTGAAAGATTTGCAATTAGCTTAATTATCTTTAGATGTCAATGTCGATGTTGTTGCCTCTTCTTGATTTTTTCTTTGGAGCTGAAGTGCATCAAATCCAATTTTTTCCCAATAAGACTCTATGGTACATCCTCTCTTTTTCCAAAATCTACATAATGAAATAGAGTTATATCTTTGGTTTTGGTTACTCCATCTTCCTCTTATGGAACCTCTATCATTTTTGTTGGAGTCTTTGCCATGTTTTGATTGATCTATTAAATATCTCTCTTCCTCTATTGGTTCTTCCTCTTCCTTTGCTTACAATAAAGGCTTAATCTTTATTTGAGCTATTTGTTCTTAGACTTTTAGTTTTTTTTTCTTTATGAAACTAATTCATTAATTATGAATTGTTTAAATTCTTTGTTTTGAAGGAAATTCATCATCATATTTTAATATCTGTGGTCATTGTCTAATGATATTACTATCTTTTGCACCTTTTAATGTTGAGTAAACCCATAACTGAATTCATTAATTTGCTTTATACAAGCATATAGCCTTACAAAGAAGTCTTCAATGTTTTCTTCATTTTTAATTTCAAGTTTACCAAATTGAATTCTACAGGCAATTATTTGAGATGTTGATTTTTTGAGTTCCTAAGATAATTTGAGCATAACCTTTCCCATATTTATTTGAAGGTCTTTAAAGGGCATAGTCCTCTTACTATAGTTTTAAACACATTAAATATTATGATCATTCTTGCTAGAGAATTTTTTCTTTTACATTTCTCTTCTTCAAGTAATTCATCTAAGAATGGATTATCTTCATCTTTATCTTCTTTGCTTCTTGTAGACTTGAAAGAAATTTCATCTAGTTCTATAGATTCTCAAATATCATTTACTTTTAAGAGGCCTTTCATCATGTGTATTCAAAAAATGAAATTTTGGATCCCATTGAAAATGATGGGACATTCCACAATTTTCTTATTGCAACTCATTATGCTGGCATCTCTAATATTATTGTTGATAATTCTTTTGAAAAAAAAAACGTGATTGATTTCAAAGTGTGGAACAATGAAATCTCAAATATTTGAAATTATGGAACTTTGGTTTTTGGAGTTGAGAATGAAGTGATGAAATATTAATTACCTATGAACCTAGCTTTAGGAACTACCTATAATTATGTATTGATAATTGAGAATAGAAATATGTTAATAGAGTTGGTGGTAGTAAAAATGTAAGAATGAGAGAGGAGAGAGACATAAAATGACTAGAAAATTCGTGTCCACTTTATTGAAAGATTTCAAGTACATTACATTAAGGTATGGCCTTTATTTATATAAAATTTTATTGGGGTCATACTAGGGATTAATGAAAAGTCATCTCTACTAATAAAAATAAATAAAATATGAAAAAAATGATGAATTAGGACCAAATACACATACAGCCATCCACCAATTCATGAATTCTTAAATAAAATATTTTGTCTTCTTTCTTCAATAGATGCCAAAAGAATACATGGTTTTGATTCATAGGTTACAAAGAAAACTAACATTTCTTGCATTGCACACTAACCATTAAGAACATCAGGATACAACATTCTAACTTCGCCAATGTCAATTCCAAGCCTGAATACAAAAGGAGGAGGATTAACGTCAAATTGGCAACCAACTATAAAACCTTACTAAATCTTATGAATGAGATCTTTTTCAAATTTTGTAGATGTTAGGGTATTTCCTAGATGTAATGCTCACCATTTACAAGGCTCCATTATTGTGAAAAATGGACAAGAACTTGCTAGGGCATCCTCCAAACAATGCATAAGATATGAACAAAGATCTAGCTCTTCATAGAGCCAAATGGCAAAATAGAACTCTTGAAGTAAACCTCATTTTGTTGGGACAAGGCTAGGATGAGGATGATGATGATAAGGATACAACCTTCTAGAAGTAGATCCAAAATCTAGGAGTGATTGACTTCATCTTAAGATCTTTAATATTTCTACATGTTTTGTACTTCACGATTCTCCATGTAATGGCTTGTTCTTATCAAAATTAAGTGTACTAAACTATAAAACCAAAATCCGTAAGGTTGTTGAGGGGATTCTCAACCTTATGCTTGTAATCTTCAGATCTTGCAACTCATTTTTGTTTTCTTGCATTAGCAATCCATAGCCAAAGACACATCATTACACTCTATTAAAGTTTTAGAAACTCAAAGTTTCAAGCACTCACATTGCCCTAGCAACTAGAACAAGGTCACTCAGGTTGCACCTCACTCATGGCCTAGTTGCATCACACCTTAGCAACTCCAACTTCACAACAAAAGTCACACGCAGGTTATGGCCAACTCATGCTACTCTTAACTGCTTACTTTTCCCTCAAGACCACAACCTAAACTCAATCACAATTTGCTCATGATTTAAAGGAAAATGCATATTGAGACTAATGGTCAAGTAGCAATCACCTTGCATCCTATTCATATTTCTAAGTCAACCTTCACTACAACCCATGGCTAAGTCATGATTACCTTGTGACTAGAAGAAGTTAACATGAAATCAATTGCTACAACCTGTAATTGAATTACGATTGTGGGCAACCTATAAAAGCCTCATAGTCAACAAGCATTGAGCTTGCATCTAACCTTTGAGACAACATCCAACCCTATAATCGTCTCTACCCGTCTCTACTATGTGCCTAGGCCCTCCTCACTAGTCCTCACTAGTCCTATAAAGATCTCTCTTAGGATTTTTGATAAACCCATCCAATACACTTACCTTTGTTTGCCTTTGGATAATTTCAAAATTTCACTTCTAGTGTAATCTAGCATGATTCACAACTATTTGGATTCAACATCTCCAATGATTCAATATCTACTAATTTAACCAAACAACCTTCAAACTATTTTAACAAATACATTTAACGAAAACCACATGACACTATTTTGCTAAATACATTTAATAAAAAAACATGCCATCCAAGTCCTTCATGTCATATATTATTCTCCTTTTTTTCAACTTGTTTAGCAATGCTTCAAAGGTGCAACATGCCCTAGATATAGGGTCTTTTATACATAAGTATGCAATGTTGATTATTTGTAAGTGGGCTTCAAATTTTGATGTCTAATCTAAAGAATATGCTAAAGCTTCATGTTTTGTTGAGTTATTTATTCTTGCATTTATTTTTCAAAACGACAAAAAATTAGTAGTCTTCTTGATCCCATTAAACATATCAAGTCTATTTCTACAATTTTTGGTTTTCATAGACTTCTTTTTCATTTTTTTTTATTTTTTTTTTTTAGAAATCAATCTTCTCAATCATAAATAGTAAGAGGAAAAACTTATATTTAGAATTACATATTATAATCTTTCTAATTCTTGCAACTTTTGCCATCGTCGAGAAAAAAGATATTGAAGAAAAAAATGTGTTGAAGTTGAAAATTTAAAAAAAACAAACACAATATCAAAAATCAACTTAACATCAACAATAAAAATAAACAAATGGCAATAATAAATGGATTTTATGTATATTTTTACTAGGACCCGTACTAAAGAAAATATTAAGCAACCTAGACAACTAGCCTATAAAGCAAATTGTTAAAGAAAGTATTAAGCAACCTAGACAAATAGCCCATAACGTAAATTGTTTTTGTTAGACAAAAATATTATTAATAAAACAATAATTGATGCTAAAGATTCTTTACATACAATCAATAACAAGCAACAACTAGGAGAAAAACTTCCACCGCGGGGCTGTGTGCTCATTCCAGGAATGAGCTTAATTGATGAGGTAAAAATCTTTCACAAGTGGATACAAATATTGGTATTAAGCCATAACTCAACTCTATCTCGAATTGAATTGGTTTGTTATTTTAAATTCAAGCATCGTAGATTTTTAATGGATGTTGAAAAATGACGTAGATTTTATTAAGACTAAACCTTACTTTCATTCCAACAATTAATTTTTCTTTGCCTATTTTTTTGAAGTATTAATTGTAAAGTTCTACAATCCTCCTTTTTTTTTCTCTCTCTCTCTCTAGTAAAGTTTCAAGGCATCTTGTCATGGATAAAGTTTCAAGAAAGCATTTTGTTACCTCAATAACCAATGAGCCAATCCCCTTCCCGCACACAATTTTTTCTTGTTCAGAAGGCATCTTGTCAAATAAAATTTCAAGAAAGCATCTTCACCCAATAAAAAGACTAATTTAGCTATACATTTATGATACATATTTATTATTTGGCAAGATAATTTTTTTCATATTAATTGATTCACTAAAAATGATTTTCATGATTTAAAAAAAACCACTGTTAAATAATTCGTGTCATGGTAGTTCGTTAACATTAAATTTGGTGTGGGCAATTGGATAAGTTATTACATACCGATATTAATGCCCTAAAAAAACTCTCTTAGCCCAGCATTATGACATGATTATTTATTGTCAAAATCCAGCCAATGAATATCCATAATAATTCCGTGAAAAAATTCTCTTTTTAATGTTCTGTGACGAACTCCAAGCAACTGGTCATTCGCCTCTCCACAAAAAAGATTTGATTAAATAATAAATTTTCGGCAAAGAATTAAATAAAAAAAGGCAAGAGTAGTGAAGATGTAGAATCCAATTAGATTATGCACTAAAAATTTATTTTGGAAGCAAAGCACCATGAAACATTAACAATCTCTGAAATCCCAGAATATATCAAAAACAGAAATTGTTTAGCGCGGGGTCACAAACTCAGATTTTCCTTATCTGAACCTGTTAGCACCAAGCATTTTACAGTAGTACGCATCCTCTTACTCAAATATACAGTGCTGATCTATCTACAAATACCATCTACAAGAGTACTTGAAATCAGCTATCCTAACGTCGATTCTCATGAACATGAATGGGCAGTGGAAAAATACCTATTCAGCAAATAGCTAATGCTGCTTCAAGTTCTTTCTCATCATCACAGTTGTACCCAAGCAAATACGCACGCGCTGCAATAAAATCAGCCATCAGCTAAATAGGGCATCTCAGTGCCAAACGTCATTACACCAAATACAAACAAGATCAAAAATATTAGTATTGACTTCTTCTAAATAATGCAAACAGAAGTTAATTACGCGATATATGGAATAAAGCCAAAGCAGATTCTTGGAAACATACCAAAGCGACCTGATCCCATGAAAGGCTCTGCTTCGTCAACGGCTGTTGAAAGATCACCTTGATTATCTCCCTGCAACCATGTCAAATGTTTTGCTACCCAGATAAGGATAGAATATATAAAACTGTATTCAACAAATTGTACACTTGTAGCATAACAAAAGTTTCCATAACAATAATCCATGTACCGAATCATGCCCTTCCTCCGAAGGTGAAAGCAATCTATCAAAACATCTCCCAGAGATTGTACAGACTAGAAGATCACTCGAGGGATCTAAGACAATTTCCCGACAAGTATCATCACACACTGCAAAAACATGGGAAAATTCCGTAAAGGCTATGTTCAAACATATGACTTCCTGCTCCATAATCCAAGGAGAGATCTCATCAATGCAAATATTAGGAATGAAACCTCGGCAAATTCACTGTAAAAACTAGAAATACACAAAAGACAAAAGGTTACATACAATACTTTGCAGTTAAAATAATGTGCACTAGGATATCTTCTAAGTGTTCGGCAAGGTTATGTCATACCATGTACTCGACCTGTTTTTTCACATACAAAAGCATCACCAATCTGGGAATAGCTACAAGTATTCCCAGAGCAGACATGCTCTGCTGTAAATTCATCAGGCAACCCTCGACTATGCTTCCAACGGGTTATTCTTTCAGAAACTGTCGCATCAATAAGTGTCTTTTCATCATACACCTACATCATAATTGAAGAAATATATATAATTGGCGCTTGTAACACAAAATACAAAAACCCAAAAATAATAATAATAATAACAAACTAGAAAGCTCAATAGTAAAGATCACCTGTGAAGGAAGAGGTGTTTGGCTTCGCTTAGCTGCTTGCATTTGAACGTAATACTCACGAAATTCAACAGGTGCATTTCTAACACATTCCAGCATGTCCTCCTTATCTTGCTACACAAGTTTTAGAAAATTACTATCATGTTTTGGAGCATGCATAGAGACGCAAGGTTAAATCATGAAGAGGTCTGATCATGCATGAGGTTTTGGTTATAAAACCTCAATATAAAGTCTTTTCCAAGCACAAGAACGATGTTTTTGCTGCAACCTTGCCGGTGAAGTGAGACCCCAGCGCATGCAATATCTGAAATACATAATCTTCCAAGTATTGGTAAACTTGTTATAAGTCATAATAAGCAAATTATCTTCTTACGGGTATTATAAACTACAAGCGTCTTATTGATAGCCAACATTATCATTTCTTACAGGTAATAACATCTTTATGCATTTGCCCGTAACTGCTCATACGTAAAGTTAAGTTTGGACAGTGATTAATCAGCATTTTATAATGCCAAAATTTTTACAATATTTGGCAGAAACATGAAGATGGCTAGGTTGA
This sequence comes from Gnetum montanum, assembly GCA_015680685.1. NCBI lineage: Eukaryota > Viridiplantae > Streptophyta > Gnetopsida > Gnetales > Gnetaceae > Gnetum > Gnetum montanum. The sequence goes on from MNCI01007562.1 coordinate 85,580, forward strand.
ACACAATGCAAGAATAAAATTTGGAAAGCTTAACTAGCACATGTGATCTTTCGAATTTGGAAGATTAAAATGTGAGAGAATGAAAGTTGGTATTAACAGGTAGAAGAAACAGGGGATCTAAAATAACAGAATTGAGCTGCACAAGCCTTTGGAACCGGTAAGATTAAAAAAGTTTGTCCAGGTTCGGTATAAGTTCGCAACGTAATGGTGACCATTAACTTGGTTGTTTGACCTTTTTTTTTTTGGGGGGTCCAATGATAATATAATAGACCTATTATCACGATCCTTGCTTGACTTAAGATCACGACCCTTGCTTGACTTAAGATCCAAAGAAATCCTGTTTGTACTTTCAAATATTTTATGATTGAAATATTTCTTCACCTGGTCAAGAAAATTGAAAAAAGGAAAACAAAAACCAAAAGAATGTCGAACTTTTTCTTTCTCACTCTGAAGCAAAATAACAAAATAACTCTCAGCAAAACAATCAAAACCAGATTCCAGAAGAGTCTCCCAAAGCAAATTCTGTAAACGTAATAAATGTTATCAACTACATCTTAAAGACTGACATTTTTCAGAGTCTATCCAGACTACTTCCAACTTACAGTTAATAAGGTTTGTTTGACAGATCCTTCGGATCTATACAGACATCAAAAAACTTCAGTTTAGTTCAGTTGTTGGTTGCTTTCAATTATTTAAGCATAAATCAAACAACTCTCTATATTCATAGACAATCATAGAAATACTTGAACTTACGGCAAAATAAATTCTGGAAAAAAAAACCAAAAAACCACAATTTTCTTACAGTCTGCGCCAAAGTGATTCATCTGACGCTGCATAGTTCAGAAGGCGGCAAACTAAAGAACATGTAACCAGATCCTATGGACATTCCCAAAACAAGTTAGCCAGAGTCTTGATAGAGCTGCATGGATTTACTAGAGTACAATTAATATTGTCTCCTTCCCATTTAGGGTAAGGCTTATTTCATGAGAATGGAGAGATCTACCTACCTCCAAACATAAGAATTTAAGAATTCTTGGAATAACATCTGCGGGTATTTTACTAAAATATCCATCTTCTGCACATGGTTGAAACTTGGGATCTCGATTTCTAGATCCAGTTTTTGCTTGACATTGTGTAGATGTGCTCAGATAATTCTCACCATCAGCTTGGTTGGGCCGCTCCTTGCATTCGGTAACAAACCCTACGCTTTGATCTTTCAATGATGCATCCAAGTCAATTTTCACTTCTACACATTGTCTTTTAGAAGACCTGCAGATCTCTTCTTCCTATATGCAAATTATTAAAAAATGGATTAGTATTACAGAGAAAAGTAATATCGTGTGTGAATAAAGATAACATATTGTACAACTATATTGACTACTTGTAAAATGTTGATAACCATGCTATAATTATAAGGCTGTCCTTGAAGAGTCGAAAGAAAAAGGATGGTATTTTCAGGGAATATTGTGACTAAATAAATATTGAGAATCTCATTAAAGGATGTACAAAATATTCCTAGCAGCATAGATAAGTTATTCCAGCTAACTGTGCTGCAGAAGCTCTGGATGAATGTGAAAGGCAAGAACATATTCAAGGGAATCATTCCACTACAACTTCACAGCCTTTTCAGTGAACTCAACCTGAGCTCCCATCGCCTAGGAATAGAAAGTGGGAGATGGATTAACATGCCTAGAAAGGAGTGCATATGTCTATGTATGTCAAGAGCTCTTAAAGAAGAACATCACATCTTTCTTGTGTGTTCTTTGACTGAAGCTTTGAGGCAAAAATCAAATATTTCAGCAAAATGTTTGTATGATGTTTTTGTTTTTTTCTTTTTACTTTTTTTCTTGTTTTGGTTGATGCAGCAAATAATTGTAGGTCATTTAATTGAATTTATTTCTCTTTTAAGAAGAGTAATCTTCTGTCCTATAGATCGTCTTAGTCTTTGCATGTTTGAAAAAAAAAAGGCATTCAATTTCAGTTTCATATTTCATCACTTCAACACACAACTCTATATTGAAGAAAAACGCAATGAAAGAAACAAAAATTTCTAATATAATATAACTGATGATTCCAACTTTCTCAGCTAATGATGTTGCTATACATAAACACTCCTTGAAACTCCATGTTGGTAAAAGTCTGGGCAGCTTCAACCTTAACTAATTGAATGTCTACACAGATCCATTTTGTCTAAGATATTTCTTCAATTATTTTTTATAAAATCCCGATGCTTAATCATCAAACTCCAAATAATCATGTTTACCATGTAAACGAATGAGCGTATTACAAACATGTAACTTCATTCGTAACTTTATGGCTCTGCACTGAAGTTGTGAGTACCATGATGATAAATATCCTAATTCTTTTAACTGTCAACGAATTCCACCTCTGCAAACCTCTTAGGAAGTTCAATATGTCATTTAGCAGCATGAATTTCATCGGATTTAAGACACTTTCATGGCCATATAAGGATTTTCATCTGTTTAATCAATTCCCAATTCCTGCTGCGAACATATTGGTTTTTCTTTTTCTTTTTTTTTTCTTTTTTTAATAGATTCTACAATAAGCTTACTGTTTTTCCCCTCAGGAAAGCCCACCAGTTCTAGGTCAAGAATATTTGAAGCTTACAGCAACAAAGAATAATCTCATTGTACTTCAAATATAATTTAATTAATATAATCTCTTTTTACTTCATTCAAAAAAACTTACAGCAACCCATTCTTGTTTTGAGTCTAACATCACAACAGCTTTTCGATCATCCACTATTGGTACTGAAAGTGTAAACAGAGTGCAGATGTTCTCCATAACTCTCGCCACAAATGCTTCGAGTGGCTACTGGGAAGAGACAATCTTTAATAATTACGAAAAACGTTCTAAGGAAAATCCATCTATTTTTGTATCAAAATCATTTACAACTTCGGTTTAGCAAATCTCGAGCCAATGATGTGGAAACTGGAGAAAATCCAACAAATAAACAAATAGCATGACACGTAATTAAAAAGTGAGAGTGGTAAGAATGTACAGATAAAGAAATATCCCCGGATGGCAAAAGCAACAAGCAACCTAAAGCCCAGACATCCATAAAGAAAAGCCTATTAATGAGCAACCTTCTGCAAAGGACAAACTAGGGAAAACTCATGAGAATACCATAAATCCTGAAAAAAATATAGGCAAACATCATTCTGTGCTCTAAATCATCATTGCATGAGACTTCTTAAAAATTTAAAATTACGGGCAAAAAATGAGGAACCCACAATTCTACAAACAAAACCTGAAAACTGTATAAGTTTTGAATTAACTTATGTGCGACCTTCTATAATTCAAAGCATGCAGCAGAGCCCTATTTTTAAAACAAATCAATGCTAATATATTAATACAACATGCTACTTACAGTTCCTTACTCAAGCTGTACCATAACAAACTACAAACAAAATACTGGTCTAAGCTTTCAGAAATAAAAAATACAGAAATCTCTAACCAAAATCCAATTGCGCCTAGGAGGGATAAATCCATAGCAATCTACAAACAAAATATTAGTTAATATTTTCAGAAATAAAAAACACAGAAAACTCTAAACAAAATTCAATAGCACGTAGAAAGGATAAATTACGCCCAAGAACTAACACGCTTAAATATTGAGCAAGTGCCATGTAACTCCGAAATTTAAAAAAAAAAGCAGGTAATTTGACATAAAAATTTATTAAAAATGACAATTTATATAACAAAGACTTCATTTGTCCCAATACACCATCTTAATTCAGGGGGAAGCAAAAAAATGCCAAAACTTTAACAGCGTCTTCATTCAAAATTACCTCATCAGAATCACAAGGAAGGACTTCAGACTCAATCAGCTGTGCTAGCAAATCATCCTCATCATCACAGAAACCCTCATCATCCTCATTCTCCTCACCTTCTGAAGCAGAACCAGGGTCCTCCAAATCTGCTTCTTCCAATTCCTCATTCTCCAAATTGTAACCACCATCCAAACCAGAGCTCTCAGAAAACCCCGTCATGATAGCAACCAAAGCCCCACAAAAAACCCCAAAAAAGAGGAAGCAGAAAATACCCGAGGGAAAACCACAAATTCAGAAACAATTTAAAAAAAAAAAAAAAAATCTTCCCTGACGAAGGGTAAATGATGAATGAGGAGATAGGGAGAGTGGGATATATAAAGGGCAGAGGCGAGATCTGTGTGCACTTATTGTTTGACACCGGGCGCTTGCCCTTCAAACGACTTGCAATCGGGATTGTGTCTGCTCGTGGCCCCTGGTTTAGCCTCCGGTCACATCCTGAGCTGGTCATAGATACAATATCGTAATTTTTTTCAGCACCAAGTGCCAAGCTTTCTATTTGAGAAATGAGAACCGTCGGTAAATATAAAAACAAGAAGCATGTGATGGATTAATGCAAGTAGAGATGTAATGAGAAAGGTTGGTGGAGGTTTAGGCTGCTACATTCCCAACCAATCGCAACGGCAGTATGGTCCCAACTTAAACCGCTATTGACTTAACATTGAATGAGCTTTCGCTTGAATTGGCACTTGAAGATTGAACTCACTAACAATCAATGCATAATTAATTTAACTATGTTCATTATTTTGCGATGATGTTTGATAATGAATAATATTTTAAAAATCAAATTGAGAGTATATCACATTAACAATATAAAAGAGAGAGTCTAAAGAAAAAGCTTAATAGTTTTGAGATATTTTTTAACATTTTCATCCTTACAACTATTCCTGAAAAACTTTATCTATAAAATAGGAAATGCTTTAGGCCATATCCTTGTTTAGAAGAGCTCTTATGAGTTTTCACTTCTTACTAAAGGGTCTCTTGTAAAAGAAAACTCTATCTAAAAACAAAAGAAAGCATCAATCAGAAATAACAAACAAATAGTAATAGAAGCTGAAAACTTCCCTAACTAAAGCCTTCATAATAATAACAATAATAATAATATTATAGAAAACAAATTGATTGTTTAACTTTCACTAAAAGCTTGTTTGCTTGATGGTCTAATTGAAAAGCCACATTTTAAAAACCTGACATTTAACTCCTAAAGAATGGTCAATGTTATGCTCTAACTGCTAGAAAACAATTACATGCCAAAACTTCAAAATAGAATAAGAATAAGTAGTTGAAGACACTTCTAAATGCAATAATCATCCACTCTAGCTAATAAGATATTGATATGTTATAGAGAATTTTTCATAATAAAAAAATCATCTACAAAGTGTATGCTAAGCAATTGTATACCTTGATCGTTAATTGAAAATATCTTCATGATATTCCTATGTTGATCATAATGCAAATTATGTGAAAGAAAATTTGTTGCAATAATACAAAAGATAGAGAGCTAGAGAACAACCTTGACAAATTAATCATTGAAAAAAAAAGATAATGAACTCAATCCAAAATTTGTAGCAACTAAAGCATTAGCAGCAAGAAGCAAGGTACAGACAAGATGAATAAAATAATCATCAAAATCTAGCTTATAAAAATAAGAAATAATAAAATCCTATTTAATCTTATGATAAACTTTAGTATAATCTAACTTAATAAAAATAATATCTTGGTTAGTATGAGAAGCCCATTGTATTCTCTTCCAAATTGCAATAACATTATTTAAGATATATCTACCTTTAACAAAATCTATTTGCTTACGTCTAATGATATCCTCTATAATCTTATGAATCTAGCAAGCCATGCAATTTCCTAAAATTTTATAAGTGTTGTTAAGAAGAGTAATGGGCCTTCAATTACAAATATGTTGAAGATCTCCATTCTTAGCAAGAACATGAATCACATTTTTATTAATATTTTTACCAAAAGAAAGTTGTTTAATAGCTTTTTAGAAAATATAAAAAAAAGTTATCTCCAACAATGTTCCAATGCTTCTTTAAAAATTTAATTAGAAAATCATCAAATCCTAGCATGTTACCCTCTGTAAACTAAAAGTTGTTGCTTTGATTTCTTCCACTATAATTTCTACTTCAAAGATACTTTGATGTGCTTCAATTATAAGATAAGAAATATGTGTACTAGAGGCCTTGAAGGTTTCCTTGCTAAACCCCTCAAAAGAAAAATAGAAGAAAATTGATTTGCTAAAAATTAGTAATAGTCTCATGATTTAGAGTGATGGAATCATTTATATAAAATGATTCCAATTTAGGTGCTTGATCCTTTTCTTTAAAAAACCTTAAAAATTTCTTGTAAGGATCATCTTTAATTTTTAGTCAAACATATAACATTTAGTGAGATGCCTTTTAGCTTCAAAAGCATCGCAACATTGTTTAGTATAAGGAGCTTTAGTTATGGCTTTTTGAGTTTCAAAACCAAAGAAATTCTCATCTAAAAGAATTTTCATTTGATTAATAGATTTTACAAGCTTCGTTTCAACTTGACATTTTTTCTTAGCAAATTACTTTTCAAAACATCTTGCATAATTTCTGACATTACAAGTAGTTTGTTGTCACCAATGAATTAAACGAATATCACTAGTAGGATTTCTTTCTACATTCTACAAAGACTTTAAAATATTTTTTTTGTTGGGTCCTATGAACCTCTTAGCATTCATATGAAAGAGCTTTTGCTTTTGAAAAAAGGAAGAATTAATCATAGAGAGAAAAATACTGACATAAAAATGGTCTGACAAAGTAGCACTTGTATGCACTTTTACTTTACTTATAGGCTTCTAAAAAGAGAAATTAGAAATGTGAAATCTATCAAGCTAACAATAAATTCTATCATTTCCTTGCTAATAATTACATTAAGTATAATTCTTCTCATTTCAATGATATAAAAATAAAGAGCTAACATCAAAAAGAAAATATTTTTCTTTAAAATTGCATCAATCTTCTTTTTCTTGAGAAGATATATTAGAAGGAAAACCATCAAGTTTATCTAAATGACTTTTGATGAAGCACCTATAAGGCAACTACCTTGATGCATGCCTATCAAAGTATCTTAGGATGCATTGGCACATATGTGTTGATGCACCAACTACATTTATGACATCATTTTGATCAATTTCTTAGCCAAAATATTGCAGTTTCATTTCATAAAACTTAGTAAACTTTTCCCTTTGAGTGCCCACGGCATGGATTGAATTGATTGTACAAAATTTTATTTGAGTGTAATATGTACCTAGACATAGTTGCATGAGTGGCAATAAAATCGAGATTTCTTCTATCCATTACAACACTTGGATGAGTTTAAGTTTATTTTCTAGCATTTTATTTTGAATGCAATTTACTTTCTTATCATTAAGCCTTTAATATTCTAATTCATAAATAACATGAGTATGACCACTTCAAACATAATATATTAACACTTGATAATCCCAGCAATGAATACTTGATAACCCAACAATGTTAGTATACTTGATAACACTTGAGATTCCCAACAGTAAACACTTGATAACCCAACAATGTTAGTATACGTTTAGGATGTTGATGAGTCATAAATTTGTTGGTTGCGATATCGCACTCGTGATATCACGTATGCGATATCACGGATGTAGTATCACAACCTAGATGTGATATTGCATACGCAATATCACAACCTGCTTCCCCATCTATAAATAAGAAGTAGGCAAATTTAGTAGGGGCCTTTTGCCAATTTTTAGAGTTATTAAGTTTAAGTTTTTAGTACATCAGTTTTCCTCTCAACCCTTTTCTCCCAGTGCATGCCCGCAGTGTAGTGATTGTAATTGTACGGCATCCTTATTCGAGTGTGACATACTTGGACACGCACATGACCAACAATAAAGATCAAGATTACTTCATCATTGCAGCATCCACTTAGCTTAATTATTTATTTAATTTTTATTTACTGCTTTCTTAGTTAATATCTCTTCACCTTAAACTCCTGTTAAACGCAGAATGAGTACAACTTAATCACGAGCATTCAAGTGTGACTACTTGGTAACCTAGTAGTGTACTTAGGCCATGCACTTGGTAACCCCAGTGGTAGTCATGCACAAGGTCCAAGATGTGTACGGATGATTGAGGAACGGATGCTCATTGCACTTAGGCTAGTTTAGATTCTCTCTCATCCTCTTTCCTAGCTTAGTTGATATTATTTCCCATCATACCCAAGAGTAGCATTAGTGTAGGAACACATCATACACCTCACTCTGGACTAAACCATATGTGAAAAAGTTAATACTAGTCCAGGTGGGGAGACAGTGAACTGCAACCTAAGAATAACTATCTAGATACCATAACTAGTTCGTCTGTGGAGTTCGACCAGATCGTGCGTGAAACACTCATATTTGTATGGTTGAGTATAGGGGTACCTCGCCACTCATCAGATGTGTATGGAAAGTAGGAATGGATGCTCCATGTTTAGGATAGTCTAATCAAGTAATTAGTAAAATTAATTATTAAACCACTCATTTATTTAATCAATCTCTAGATAAAAATAATAATAATAAATTATAAAAAATAAATATCATATGGCTCAATCACACTCAGCCATATAAACAAGTTCAACACAAGTGATGATTGGAAAGATAATGGCTAGTAATCATGTATTTCACCATCTAAGAATATAGACCATTTAGGTAAATGTAGTCCACAATATTCAACTAGATCATGCATACACACTAGTGATTTGTATGGTTGGACATAGGGAATACCCATTTCTCATCATTGACACCATTGCTAGGGATGCATGTTAGTAGCATAAGCTAAGTGTATTTAGATAGTGAAATTATACAAAGTCATTGTAAAAATATCATGCATAATCTTTAAGAAGCATAATAATAATACTTAATTTAAGGCATACTATATAAGAACAAACTACAATGTCTTCTTCTCATAGGATCGATTCACCACCTATCGATGATTCTAACTAGCAACATGATAAATCTAGAAGGAACATTGATGAGATATCTTAACAAATAAAGGTTGTCTATGCACATCCAAATACGTATTATCTAAACTTCACTTTCATCCTCCATTAGGATAAAGAGTTACACTAGATAGATTTAGAAGACAAAGTTTTGTTGCCTCTTGATCAATCCTCCTTTTGGTGAGGATGACACAACTTATGAATGTTTACATTCAATCTTAGCAAGTAACCAAGGTAAGGGGAGAACTGGTTCCAGAATCAAGAGAACCTTAAGACTAAGACATCACAACCGTTCATCAAGAGAACAATCAAGGGACTGAAGGAGAAGGAAAAGCCAACACTACTCTCCTAGTCCTCCACCTTCACCATCCTCTTCATCATAAACTCTAACAAGAGGGAACGTGATTGAGAATAAAGGAGAAATGATCAAGGCTAAGATGGAGATGATAAAAGGCATCATCATAGAGAAGGAAGACGAGAGCATAGAGAGTAGTTAGAAGAGGAGAAGCATCATCAAGAAAGAAGGCATAGCATGCCACATCATAAGAGACATGGCCACGACAGGAACCACCATAAACATAATGACTATGATGAGCCACTTCTTGCTACAAGAAGCATGATAAATATTTCAAAGGCAGTTCATATTCCTACCATGCATCAAAGGAATAGGTAAATCAAACGGCTTGATATAAACAACATGCCTAAGTTTGAGGGAGGGTATAGTGTTGATTCATAACATTATTTGAAAGCATTCCATGATGCTTGTGCCTTGCAAAATATTGAGAATGAGTAGTAGAATCTCAAACTATTTTCTAGGATACTTATCAAAGAAGCTGAAAGTTGGTATGATTCTTGGAGTTAGAATCTATTTGTAAATGACGTACGATGATGGAACTGTTCAATGATAAATATTAAACATATTCTAGGATGTCTAACTTGAGAAAATAGATCCAAGGATGGAAACAAGGCAATCATGAATCACTTGATGTAGCCTTGAACAAGTATTACCCTCTTTTGCACCAATGCCTAGGTTATGGTTTCTCTCACAGGGAATAGCTTCACCACATGATAGATGGGCTCAGAAACAAAACTAGAGAGACTCTTGGGATTTATGCACAAGGGAGATTATTAGAATTGTAGGCTCATCGAATCCAAAGACTTGTCAATCAAGTGGCCAAGGAAGAAAAGGAACTCAAAAAGTGAGAAGCTTCAAAATAGTTAATAAGGTTATAAATTCTAAAATAGAGGAAGAAGGATGTAACATTTGCCAATATGAATATCCCAAGACATGTTATCTAGTACTATCACATCTATAAGAATATGGTGTTTATGCCTTTAACCCAAAAGTTACAAAAGGCAAGCACCCAAAAGATTGCCTTATCCACAAGGCAATTGTTAACATCAATTCCACCAATAATAGTCTTATCCAAGTGGGGTGCCACCTCAACCTAACTATCATTAAATTCACAGTTGTGGGGGATGCCACTGCCAAGGTAGCAATATCCTTACCATTAACTAGATCCATGTGGATTTTATGTTCAACAACATGTATCTCTTAGTAGCTCTACAAGCCATGCTTTTTTTTCTTATCATTATTACCCCCCTGAATATCACAAAGTAACAACTTTGGGAGCTAAATCTCCTTCCACTTATCCTCCTCATTATCCACCACAATACACTATATCTTTTAATTGTAGTCCTTTTTCACCTACATCACATATGTAAGGTGAAATCCCATTGTAGCCTCAGCAATGCAATGTCACAAGGGCCATGAACTTACAATCGGATTACAATTCAAGTGATTATGAGCATAAGCCTTAGAAAGGACTTTTTTCAAACCTAATAGTCCACCTAAACCCTTGTAAGAATTTGTGACTACTAATCCTTTATAAACTACTTCAGAAATCACCAATGAGCCACCTTCAAATCAAAGGTCCTAAAATTTCCATACTATCATTTTACTCATATAGTTATAGACTAGATTAAGGCAGGACACCTTCCTAGGAAAACGACTAATCTTGGAAGTCCTCTAATTTACTTATAGATTGCAGGAAATGATTTGTGCAAAGCTTTCCTAGATTCAAGTTATGGAATGAACTTAATTTCCTAAGAGATGTAGAAAACTTGGAATCTACCTCTACTAAAGAAATGTAATATCAGGCTAGAGCTTTCTGATCAATTCATCACTATCTCCTTGGAATTGGTGGAGGATATTATGACCACTTTTTATGGATGATCCTATCCAGTGGATTTCCTAGTAGTTCATGTGAACAACTATAAGGGAGACTTTCCAATTATCATTAGAAGGGCTTGGCTAAGCATAATTGATGCTGATGAACCGCGATATCACGTACGCAATATCACAGCCACCACGCGATATCGTTTCCTGCCTCATCTTCTATAAATAAGAGGCAGCACCCTTAGTTCAAGGGAGTTAGACTTAGACCCTTAGCGAGATTCTTGCAACTTTGTTATTCCAAAGTTAGAATTATTTCTGTGTGCTCACAGTAGGAGTCATAGAGTGAATGGATCTTTATTCAAGCAATTTGTACCTAAGCACAATTTTGTGTACAGCAATAAACACAAACTTTATGATAAACCTTGTAGCATACAGATTAAGCTAATTAGTAATTAATTATTTTTTGACGCTTTCCTAGTTAATTAATATCTCTCTCAACCTTCAACCCCCTTAGTTAAATACACTCAGTACGACTGCTTCGAGCATGTGTATGGTGCTTGGTAACCCAGTGATGATTAGCGTTTGGTAATCCCAGCAGCGTTGCATTGGTTCAAGATGTGTACGGAAAGTGGAAACGAATACTGGTGTTAGGAACATTTAGAAACTAGTTAATGAATAGTTAATGTAAGTTAGTCACTTAGCTCTCTCTCCCTATCCATTATTAGCAGAAGATATAAAAAATACAAAAGCTATAAAAATCATATACCTCAAGCTCACTTAACCATACAATCATGACAATACAAGTAAGTTTGGGAAGATAACGATTGATTAACCCTGACTGTTCCATTAAGGCGTGTAAGCACTTATTCCTTGGAGTTCGAATGGATCGTGCGTGAAATGCTCGTATTCGTATGGTTGAGTGTACGGGTACCTCGCCACTCATCATTGGTGTCGTTGTCGGGGACTTAGTTGTTTGTGTACTACATAGAACATAGGAAATCATTCATATCGTTGGAATGTTAGAACGAACCCTTAGGGTTAATTGAAGAAAGACAAGACAACAATACATTGCATACTGAACAAGAAAAGATGTCTTCTTCTTCGCATAAGAGCACTTCACTACCTCATACTAACACAAGAGGCAGTCGGTGGCATAATACACGTAACCAGGATCCACCAGTTCCTCAACAATTTCATGTGGTATATACTCATCCTGATGAGTATGTACCTGATTTCACCTTTATTCTCCACCAAGACGAACAACTACGTTGGAGAGACTTGGAGGGTAACATAGTGTTGCCTCCAGACTGATCAGTCCCCAACATGCTCCTTCATGCTCTCACACGAATAGGCATGCCACTTTTATATGCAGAATACGTTGCATGCGATCATGACTCAAGGGACTATCATCCCATAGAGGCACAACGTCAAAGGGACTTGCGACAGGAGAGATAGCATACATCCTTGAAGGGTAAATGGCTCCATAACGCTCTGCACGTTTTGAGCGGAATTGAGAATGGTGAACCTGCTCTAACAGGTTTTCCACAAAATGATGTTCCTCCTCCTAACATTGGTCAAGAGGTGGTGTATCAGAACCTTCACTCCACTATTCACAACCTTGGTTTTGATACCCACGAACACGAAGTATTCAACGAGAGAACATGAACACATGATAAGGGCAAATGTTTTGATCATGATCACGATCGAGGCTGAGACCATCGAAGAGAAGGTAGAAAACACCGTCATGGCAATGGTTCTCCTTCTTCTTCACCCTCATTGTCACCTTCACCCTCTCCTTCAGTGTCTGAATGCAATCATAGGGAAACGAATCATGAGGATAAAGGAAAATGAAGTGAAAGACATCAATGAGATAGTCGAGAACGAGGATGAGGGCACTCTAAGGAATCAAGGCATAGAATAAGGAAGAGTAGGGAACCAC